>JARFJB010001932.1:2210000-2360000 GCA_036346205.1 Vesta saturnalis
CGAACACACGACACAGCACACAGACACACACACACACACAGCACACACGCACACACACACACACACGCACACACACACACACCACACACACACACACGACCACACACACACGCACACACACGCACACACGCAACACACGCACACACGCACACACACATCTTTAACCGTCACACACACACACACACACTACACCAGCACACACGTACACACACACGCACACGCACACACACACACGCACACACGTACACACGCACACACACACACACGCACACACACACGCACAACGCACACGCACACACACACTATTAGCTACTCTTACACGACACACAGCACAACAATACATCACAGCACACACTATGTTAACACTATCAGACACGAACATCACACACACACGTACACAACTGCACATCGCACACACACTCACAGACATGAACTCTAACACGTCAATCACAATTACTACACTACGACACTACACAGTAGCAATTGCAAGTACAAACTACCTACAAACACACCTTTTACCACAACGACAGCAAACACACTGACACCACTAACCACACGCCACAGCACACGCACACACGCACACACGCATCACACGCACACCACACACACGTCACACGACGCGCACACGACCACGCCACACGCACACAGCACACACGCACACACGTACACACACGCTCACACGCACACACGCACACACAGCACGCACACACGCACACAAGCTCACACGCACACACGCACACACGTACACGACATACACGCACACATGCACACACGCACACCACGCAACACACAACATACGCAGCACGCACACGCACACAGCTCACACGACACAGCAACACACGCACACACGCACACACGACACACGCACACACTAGCACACACGCACACATCGCACACACGCACACGCACACGCACACACGCACACGCACAAGACACACAGCACACACGCACACACGTCACACACGCACACAGCACATACGCACTCACAGTACACACGTCACACGCACACGCACACAGCACGCACACACGAACGTACACATCGCACACACGCTACACACTGCACACACGCATCACACGTCACACACGTCTTACACACGAACACACACGCAACACATTCACACACGAATCACACGCACACACGTCACACACGCACACACGCACACACGTACACGACACGCACACGACACACGCACACACGCACTACACGCACACGCACACACGCACACACGCACACACGCACACACGCACACACGCTACACACGCACACACGTCACACGCACACACGCACACACGACACACGCACACACCACACACGCACAACGCAACACGCACACACGTAACACGCACACTGCACACACGCACACGCACACACACACACACGCACACACGCACACACGCACAGACACACGTCACACACATCATCACACACGCACACGCACACACGCACACACGCACATTTGCACATACGCAACACGCACATACGCACAAAACACACGCACACACGCACACGCGCACACACGCACACGCACACACTCCACACGCACACACGCACACGCACACACGCACACACGCACACACGCACACACGCACACACACACTCACGCACACATGCTCCCGCGCACATACGCAAACACGCACACACGCAGACTATGTAACTTCTTTTTTATACGTTCATAACGAAAACAAAAACAATAATCCATGCCAGAATGATGTTTAAAACTTAATGCCAGATAGATAGAGATTAAAAGACGTAAATATATGTTAAATTCCGAAAACTCCCGCTTCTATCAGATATGGATAATACAGTTTAACCATTTTCGTTCATATTTCATTAATTTTTAGGCTTACCTTGCGTTATATTAAGAAACTATAGAATGAAAGGTTAATTAACATTACATTTTCTTTAAAAATATGTCTACCCTTTTTGTTATAAAATTAAGCGTTATTCAGCAAAAATATTTGAACTACCACTTAAATTCTAACTTTGCCGCTAAATTACGCGTCGTATCAAAAAATTGCATAGAACATAATTAATCTATACGTTTAAGGTCTATATCATGGTACTTTTATATCTTTGAAATATGCAGCTGTTTTAGAAATATTTGATAAAAACCAAAAACTTTACCTAATAAACACCCCTCTCCGCCGCTGGATTTCTTCAAAATCTAATCAGCTCCAAGCGAAATGAAAACAAGCTTTAATACTAAATTTAAGTACGTAGAGTTTTCGTTTTGGAGTTATCGTAGATACTAGTATACATCCATACACACAGACACACATCCAGACACCATAGCCGATCTTAGCGAAACTTAGCCAAAAATTGTTAAATGCGATTTAGCGATAGTGAAAAAAAAGTCGATGGCATAACCTATACCTACATATGTACATGTAGGTTGGAAGGTAAAACATCTGGTGTGAAAACAACACACGACCTACAAAGTGGATAGAGATTAAAAGAAATAAATATATGTTAACTTAAAAAAAATTTCAAAGCCGCCCGCTTCTATAAGATATTAATAATACAGTTTAACCATTTTCGTTCATATTTAATTACTTTTTAGACTTACCTTGCGTTATATTAAGAAACTTTATTAAGAAAAGTTATGTAAAATTAAATTTTCTTTAAAAAATATGTCTACTTTTTCTTATAAAATCAATCGTTATTCAGATATTGAAAAAATTTTAACGAACACTTAAATTCTAGCTTCGGAATTCTTGTGCCGCTAATTTACGCGTCGCATTAAAGAATTGCATAGAATATAATTAATATATACGTGTAAGGTCTGTATCTAGGTATTTTTATATCTTTGAAATATGCAGTTGTTTTAGAAATATTTGATAAAAACCAAAAACTGTCCCTAACAAACCCCCCTCTCCACCGCTGGATTTCTCCCAAAATATAATCAGCTCCAAGCGAAATGAAAACAAGCTTAAATAAAAAATTTTAAGTACGTAGATGTTTTCGTTCTGGAGTTACCGTGGATACTAACATAGATCCACACACAGACATACATCCAGACATTTAGCGGTAATGAAAAAAAGTCTATACCTACATATGTACATGTATAGGTATGTAGGTTGTAAGGTAAAAATTATAATTCAAATTATTTCATTTCTTTTAAATTTTTAAGTTAGCATCTAGATGTCTATTAACCTCTGTCTGACATGAAGTTTTAAACGTTTATTTGACATAGATTATTAAATTTAAAGTGACGTATCTTCACACTTTTAGATGCTTCTAATTAAAGTAAGGTAGACAGTAAAGGAGATGATGCAATCTGTACGGTATGTGGTAACTTTTTTCACTTTGGTTTTAGGAATTTCGCCTTTAATTTTCTTGTACCAACCTCAATATTTTCGTACTGTAACTCTTGTGCTCAATATAAGTTCTACAGGGATTTTCCTACACCATTTTAATGAACGATGGAGAGCGGAGTTGTAACTTGCCATTTGAACAGATAAGTCTATGGACTTATATTCAATT
This sequence comes from Vesta saturnalis, assembly GCA_036346205.1. NCBI lineage: Eukaryota > Metazoa > Arthropoda > Insecta > Coleoptera > Lampyridae > Vesta > Vesta saturnalis. The sequence continues at coordinate 2,213,485 of JARFJB010001932.1, forward strand.
ATAGCCTTACGTTTTTTTATGGAACCTGATTATCTTTCGACAAGTCGTGAACTGCCAGTATGTTTTGCTGATAAAATTAGTACGTCACGCTTATCATGCCATTTTATGATGCAAATTCCTCTTTTATTTTCTTTGGCGAATATTTCTCCCTTTTATAACTTTTTACTGTTACCTCTTTGGGGTTTCCTTCACGGTTAGCTCTCAATGTTTCGAGTAAATGTCTAATAAAATTTTGGCCAGTTCAAGACTTGTGTAAAAATTGTCAGTAATAATAGTACGTTACCGCGTACGACCCGAATTTGGAAGGTTTTTAGATAAATTTATTACCACACTTGTGAGAACCGAAGCCCTTGTGTCCCTGTCGTTTCCTGCATAAATTTGTAAGATTTATGTATAGCCTTTACCGTAACACAAAATGAACAGCTTAACTTCGCATTTGTGAGTCTTTTGTGGTATGCATTGTTTTATTACTAATTTTCCTTGAAATGGAATGATACTCTCGTGTATGCAAAATGTTTCGCCTCTTGATATTTCTGAATAAGTAAATCTAGCAATGGTTTAATTCCTCCAGATTCCTGGTTGTTAGAAAATGGCACATTCTGAGAAACAGATCAAACCGATTCCGACTCATTGCATTGGGAGCTACATCATTACGAAACAAGGACTCTCTACTCCAATAATGTGACAATGATGGCATTTGAACTAAGCCCATCTACAAGACCTATAAAGTAACATTTCTGTTTTGTTGGTCGGCTGCCAATCGTGCAATCTCGATTTTTTTGGAATATCAGTATCAAGTGATAAGTGTTGCGTTACGAATAAGTTAGTCTGATCAACAATAGTTTCAATAATCTCATGATCAATGAATGCGCAAATCAAGCAATGGATGATACATTGCATAGAGAAATGGCTGTTGCATAATTCGGATTGATACCGTAGGTTCCGGTAAATATAAATACCTGGTGATTCCCGATTGGATCTATCCATACATCTTCGCTTTTTCTAAGGTACTCCTCTTCGGATATTGCATCGTCTGAAGTATCGTTGTGGTTTAACAAAGGCAAATCATTTTCAAATACCTGATCGTCCGACAAATTGATATTTACAACAGCTTTGGAATTTTCATAATCATTATTACTACTAGATGGACCTGGTTGGTTACCAAAACATGATGAACTTGGCTGAGTGTGTAAATCCTTTCAAACTGGTGTTGGTACGACCTAGATAAACAACTGGGGTGACTTTTTATCTTGATTTGTATTTTTGGAGTCAGTTCTATTTATCAATTTGTGATTTCTTTTCGAACCTTTTTTTATTGTACTCAGTACCAGATAGCTTTTTGCGTCCATCTGACATTCTAAAATACACAAAAAATTGTTAACAAAGTATTTTAATGCTCAATAACCGTACATACTGTTAAACTAGTTAAACTGTGTGTAACTGTTACTTCATTTTGCACCCTAAATATAAAAGATAAGAGTACAGTTTCAATTGTAGAATGAGTACGTGAACCATAAAGAAAACACTGATGCTTTACATTGCATCCTTGATTTTCGTGGAACTCTCATCTCTAGGGGATATTTTTTCATCTAAGTTGATTCTTTACTTCTTTACAAGCTCAAAAGTGGAGGAGGAAATACATTTTGAATATTTTTTGAAGTAAAAAAAAAATTAATAATAGGAGTAGTAGTCGTGTTATTACTGTACCCGTAAACAAAGTCTTTGTTTTTGCTTTTGCAATAGAAGTACGAAAAACATATAGAAACAGGTAAAATTCTGCTCGCGCGATAACCTTTACCACCTGATGTTTAGGATTCCACAGAAGTGTAAGAATTATAATACACAGCTAGTACGTTAGTAATATAATGGTAATTGAAGATGTATCACCACACTGATGTTTTCAGCTTCATTTGCTAATTTATCTTAAATAGCATTTGAAAAATACAGATTTAAGTTTCACAAATGTAGTGAAAAAATGGAATTAACCCGAGAACATTATCGCATAATGATTTATAATGATTTAAAGAAAGGTTTAACTGCGTATGACTGCGAAGAAAGTTTGAAATCAACATATGGCGATCAGGCCCCTTCCTTGGCAACAATTTACAGATGGTATAAGAAATTCGAACGTAGAAGAACTACAGTTGATCACCAGAAAGGCGCATACCCTCCCATTACTGACCTGACCGAGGTAAATGTTGCTGCTGTAAAGAAGATTATGGAAGGAGGTAACAGAACTAGTTACACCGTAATAGAGGCTCAACTGGGGATTGGATCCCATCTGTGAAAACAATAATACATGACCGCCTTCATCTGAAAAAAGTCCTAAGCCATTTTGTACCCCATCATCTTACAGATTTTCATAAAGCAGAACGAGTAGGAATTTTCCACGAAACTCGAACAACGGTTAAGAATGGTGGACATCAAATTTTGTCGAAAATTGTAACAGGTCATGAGACATGCCAACTCGGGAAGATAGTCGGGTATATGGGTCTATGAATACGAGGTCACACAGTGTTCTTTAGAGGTACCGGTCTAGTGAGCGCTATTCAGCTAGAGGGACAGAAAACTGTCACAGCTGAATGGTAGGTCGAACACTGTTTGCCGGAAGTGTTTAATAAAGTGTGAAAGAAGGGAATTACAATAATGCTTCTCCACACTGCAGAGCTAACTCGGCAGTCTTTGGCTGCCAACAAGATTAATATAAACGAACACCTTTCCTCGTGTAACCTTTGTAGACACCTTTTATTTTTTATTATATTGGACCAAAAATATCCGACGTACTAAGCATTCTATACCATTGCAGTTACGTCATCAGCCTTCAACGAAAGGACAGGTAGGTACTATCTCTTATTGTGTAAATAAAGAAACATTTTGTGTGTCTTATTTTCTCTAAACTTGAAGTTAAATATCACTATTGAACAGAAAACACTTCCTTCAATTCTGATAAAGAATTCATTGTTGCATATTAGTATTAAGAATATTATTTTAAATTATAGGTTTGATTGTCAAATGGTGGTGTAAACAAAACACCTGCGAGTTTCAGTAATTAAATAAGTATAACGTTTGATTTTTATTATTAATCAGTATTAATATTAACAGTTTATATAAATATTGAATATGTAGATACGGAAGGAAGTAGACTCAATAAAGATCCAAAATAATAAGACAATCGAATTGAGTATTACATTTTGGGAATGGATAACAATCACAATTTATTTTAACATTGAGCTTATCTGGTGTATTTAAATACGAAAAGAATTCGCAAACGTAAATATTAAAGTTCATTTACTAAAACGGAAATTAAATAGCAAGCGAATTAAAATTAACTGTTAGAAGATAATATCTTTATAAATCAAAGTAAATAAAAAGGTAATCAGTTTAAGTCTCACAAAAACAATATAAATTTTGATTAAAGGATATTGAATTTATCGAGAATTATAAAATATTTTTGTAGCGAGGGAAACATACAAATAAACAAGCAGCATATGTTTAACCCTTTGCAGTATATACATAGATTTATTATTTTCTTTACCAAGGCTAAAATTAAGATAACAGACATAAATTGAACAAGAAAAATAAGATATTTAAACTTACATGCAAATTAAGTTTAAACACAAAGATAAAATACCAATTTAACTAAAACCATGTTATTAAAAATTTTTAACAAAAGGAAAGGCAGAAATTTTGTCAAATTTATAAATTTTGATTCGTTTCTTAAATATTTATGTCAATAGTAATTTAAAAATAAGTTTATGTAGTAGGTTAAAAATGTCATTCAAGACATTTTAGGTTAACATATAATTTAATAAAATAGGTTATAAAAATGAAATATATCAAAAAACTTTGTAGTAAAAAATAAACTAGCCGTATTAAAAAACATATTTTGTTCTCGAAACTAAGTAAATAGGTGTAACTATTAATAAATTGTTAAAATTCACGTTTCTTATTAATATAATATTTATTTTTAATTATTTCAAACATTTCTAAAATTAAACGTTTATGATTACTATTTTCTAACTGTAAAATGTTAATTTCTACAAAATTTGGATAATGAATTCCATCAATAGTGTTCACTTAGTGCACATGAAATTTTGTTTAACTTGATGGCACTTTTATGTTGCGTGAAGCGACCTTTAAAAACTCTGAAGGTTTGCCCAATGTATCCTTCATTACAAAGTTTTTTGATGTATTATTTTTTTAAACTATATGTTAACCTAAAATTTTTTTCATGGCATTTTAACTTACTACTTAAACTAATTTTTAAATTACTCTTGACATAAATTTCCTTTTGTTAATCATTTTTAATAATCTGGTTATATATATATATATATATATATATATATATATATATATATATATATATATATATATATATGTATATAGGGTGGCCCACTTAAACGGGATTGCTCTGTAACTCCCTTACTATTACAAATACGAAAAAATGTCTTATATAAACGTTGTCCTCAGTCATAAACTACACGTTTTAAAATGATTTTCAGAAATGGCGGACTTCCGGTTATACCGGAAACTCATGCCAACTTCGTTATTTTAAATCGAACAACCTATATATTATTACATTTTTGAATTCATCGCTGAATTTAAAGGTCACTTTAATAATCATACTATGGGTCTACGTCGCATTGCTTCTGAGTTATTTGACATTCTCTAGAAAAAATGACGTTTGCAGTGCCACCGAAAACTTTCAGTATCTCGAAGACGGATACCGGCAGAGAGATGCGGCTTTCGTTTTTTACTTCCGAAAAGGGTACCGCATCATTCTCATTCATTGCCAAAAATCTTGCTTTTAGAATTCAATAATTTCTATCGCTCCGAATATAACTTTCTTCAAACATGGATGACTTGATTTTTTTAAAGGAAACGAGCCACATTTTCTTACATCAGCGGATAGGAAATTAAATTTCCTTTCCATTGATGTAACATTATCGACATTTTGGAGTGATAGCTTTCGAGATATTTTTTATTTTTTATCTAATTTCAGTTTTTATTGCTCATTGCAGCGGTGCTTTGGAAAACATTTGTCATTTGTTTTAACCAACTGATAAGAAGCGTCAGTTTCTCGAGCTTCTGTTGTGCTTTGCTGTATTGTCTATCAGTTTAAGTGTTTATTAAAATCTTGTTATCCGACGCAGAGTTGATCGACATGACTTTCATTCTTGGAGAATGCCAAAGAAATGCGTTATTGGCGTCAAGAATTTATGCGGTACGGTATCCTGAACGGAGACTTCCCCGAAAAACAGCCTTTCAAAAATTGTTACAACGTTTTACAAACACCGGACGCGTGCAGTATCAAACGAGGGAACGTGTCAACAGAATAACCTGTATTTCTTGTGCATTCCTTTTGTATATCTTCTGTAATCGTTAAGTAATTGTCCTTATGTATTTATTGATCATTCCTTATGTATTTATTGTGTATTTCTTGTGCATTTCTACTCTATTTCTTGTGCAAGCCTTAAGTAATTATTTTGTATTACTTGTGCAATCCTTATATATTTATTGTTCATTCCTTATGTATTTCTTGTATATTTCTTTTGAGTTTTATGTTCTTAATTCTTGAGTATTTATTGTTTATTTCTTGTGCATTAAAAAAACCAAGTTATCCATGTTTGAAAAAAGTTATTTTCGGAGCGGTAGAAATGATTGAATTCTAAAAGCAAGACAATGCAACAACTTTTGAAAGGCTGTTTCTCGGGGAAGTCTTCGTTCAGGATACCGTACCGCATAAATCCTTGACGCCAATAACGCATTTCTTTGACATTATCCAAGAATGAGAGTCATGTCGATCAACTCTGCGTCGGACAACAACGTTTTAATGGAAATGTCTTGTAGAAACACTTAAACTGATACACAAGACAGCAAAGCACAGCAGACGCTCGAGATACTGACGTTTCTTATCAGTTGTTTAAAACAATTGACAAACGTTTTCCGAAGCACCGCGGTAATGCGCAATAACAACTGAAATTAGATAAAAATGTGAATATCTCGAAAACTATCACTCCAAAATATCGATAATGTTACATCGATGGAAAGGAAATTTAATTTCCTATCCGCTGATCTAAGAAAATATGGGTGGTTCCATATAAAAAAATCAAATTATCCTTGTTTGAAAAAAAATATTTTCGGAGCGATAGAAATTATTGAATTCTGAAAGCAAGATTTTTAGCAATGAATGAGAATGATGCGGTACCCTTGTCGGAAGTAAAAAACGAAAGCCACATCTCTCTACCTGTATCCGTCTTCGAGATATTGAAAGTTTTCGGAGGCACTGCAAACGTCATTTTTTCTAAAAAATGTCAAATAACTCAGAAGCAAAGCGACGTAGACCCATAGTATGGTTATTAAAGTGACCTTTAAATTCAAAAATGTAATAATATATAGGTTGTTCTATTTAAAATAACGAAGTTGGTATGAGTTTCCGGTATAACCGGAAGTCCGCCATTTCTGAAAATAATTTTAGAACGTGTAGTTTATGACTGTGGACAACTTTTATATAAGACATTTTTTCGTATTTGTAATAGTAAGGGAGTTACTAAGCAATCCCGCTTATGTGGGCCACCCTGTATATATATATATATATATATATATATATATATATATATATATATATATATATATATATATATAATTACATATGCAAAAAAAATTTACACAACTTTAAAATACCTATTTTTGATCTAATTACTGTAAGGCTGGAATGTAAAAAAATTTGGTTGATATCTCCATTATTACACATTTTCACTAGTTTCAGAACTGAATCCCCTTATCTTTTAAACCACAAATCAGTACAGAATATAGAAACTATTTCCTCCTGATAGACCCTAATAATGCCTTGTATCCTAGGACCTAGAGTAATGTATTCTGTATAGTAGCAATAACAACAAAACATCGCAACACCAACAAACATGGATTGACCAGGGCTGAAGGGGAGAAGGACTCCTGAACAGTCCACGAATAAGATATTTAAGCTATAAATAAGTAAATACTAACCATAATCATGAGCATACTAACAAAAAAAAATCTGTATAGTATACATAACTAAAGGTAATACAAAGTAGATAATGCTATTAATATATGGTTTATAAGTTTAAAACTTATTGTAATTAATTTTTTTAATTTACAAAGAAAATTATTATTCTACAATTGACCAACAAAGTGAGTTTACTGAATAATTAATACACGACTTCATATTTATGGTAGTGACATGGAAAAATCTAACAATTAATAAGTAAACAAGAAATCCTTTTATTGCCAACATAGCTTAAAGCAAAATAAGTTGTGTTTTTAAAATACAACGAATTATAAGCGGTTGCATAAATCAATTAAAGTAGGGAAATAATTACGAATATGATTGTAGTAAGAGAGAAACTGCTCGTAATAAATGTTTTGAAGTTGAAATACTAGTAAGACATCCGCAGATACGACGGAAGCTTATTTACTTTACTGGAGCTATAATTAAATAGATTAGGGCGCTTACATTTAATAGACAAAATGTAGGTCTAGAAATTGTACAAAAAAACTTATTGCTGCCCTTATCGGCCACATTTGACCATAAGTAACTTAAACTTTACATAGTTTAATTATTATTGTGACATAAGCACACCCGCTGCTGCAACGGTCGCCACAACCACAGTTTCACAGAAATAGATTGAGAGACATTGTAGCACTCACTATACGCCTGTATAATTATGTTTTCATGTCTCTTTTGTAGCATGTCTCAAAACATATTTTTTTCGGTAATTTACTATTGTCATTCAAAACGTTTATGCCCAAAAACGTAGCAAAAGTAGCAATACTAACTGCATAACAGTCAAATGAAAGCACTTTTTGAATGTGTAATGGTACTGATGTAGAAATTTACAACTGTCTTAGCTGTAAGACGGGCGCCTGTATACCAAATGTTGCTAATTTGCTTTTGGGATTTAATTAACAAAATGTACACGTTCATTAAGTTTAATCGTTAACAATCCAGATATTACATTGGTTAATTAAACTTAATATCTAACATTAAATCAATGAATTCTTTCTTGTTAGTATATAGCTCCGTACGTGTAGAATTATTACTAATTATATACCTACAATTTAAAGATTGTTGAAATTATGGCTACAAATAAATATGTCTATTTAAATAGCGTTTAATAAATTAAATATTTATGGGTTACGTATTATTGGAGATAACAGAGACGTTTTAACCATCGGACGAAGGATTTTAATTCACAAGTGGCGTTATTTTCAGATGTTAATCTATATTTATCGTCAAGTATAATACTAAATTTTTCTTGAGCTGGAAAAATTTTAATTAGTACCAATGTTAGTTGCTCTATAATTTCCAATATGTTACATAAGAAAAAAAATTATTGCTGCATCAACAAAGAAGATATAGGTTGTTTTGCTAAGTTCATGCGAAACACACCCTCAAAAATTGTATGATTCAGAAAAACTCCTTGCATAAATTGGGTGTTTCGTCTTCATATTTGGAAGATGGCGAAACACATGTTCAAATGCCGTGTATCCATTACAAGATGAATCGCATTGCTGGTTTTAGTTGTAATTATAACCCTGCATATTGTCTCAAATTTGACTTTAAACCTGTTTGCAAAATAGTTCGCGTATACATTCTTCACTACTTTCTTTTTACAAACTGACCACAGAAAGTCGGCCCACTCCGACCGGCAGACATTAGGCGACAATATTACTATTTAACAGATTTTTGCATTTGTATGCAAACTATTATGCAAACCAGGATGGCTTCTTATACCTGGCGAAGAGAAGACGAAACTCATGCTCAGTTGGCAAGGCGGGTATGCCAAATCGTTTTCTAGGAGAGGTTACGTAGTGCAATGGCTAAAAGTCACATTCATCCGGAAATCTTGTATACGGATTTTTTGATGTGTTCGTAAATTTTATTTGTCCACAATTTGTTTCTATATAAATGTTTTGGTCCGAAATTTCTCTCCCTCTGATTATCGTCTGACGTTTACCTAGATGGTCATTTATTTTATGTCCCGCGAATCTGTTCCTGAATCACAAGTCACAAACCATATGACGGTGACATCAAAGTAGAAATGACAATTCAACCATACGTTTACATATAATTTTGCATGTGAATCGCTAATTTGTGTTCCAAGTAGATAACCTGAATTACTAACTTTCTTATTTGGTAACTTAAGAGCAATTTATGCAAGGATTCATAAAGCTGTATTATTTTCCTGAATCATGCAACTTTTGAAGGTGTATTTCGCTAAGTTCATATAAACTTAGCGAAACCCCTTGTCTATTTTTTAATATTGAAAATACCGGTTGTTTAATTTGGCAAGTTAAGAGCAAGGATTGATAATGCTATATCGTTTTCACAATCATGCAATTCTTGAGGATGGGTTTGGCTAAGTTTATATGAAGTTAGCGAAATATCCTATATCATCTTTATTTATGCAGCAATAATTTTTTTTCTTTGGTAACTTATTGGCAACTGCGGAGCAACTAACAATGAAACTAATTAACACTTTGTCAGATCGAGAAATAAATTTTAAGACAAATGTTAAGTGAAAATACACTTAATACCATAATTATTTAATTAAATTAACCTTAAATTACAATTACATCACACACAATAATCTGGTAAATCATTGCATTTTGTATTTTTCGTTTTCTGGTGGAAGTAGCCAAATACGTTTTCTACGCACAACACTATCAACGGTTTTTTTTGTGAAATGCGTAGAGGTTTAGTATTTACAAGACTTAATATAGCGTCATCTAGCGTTTTAACCTCCACTTACGAGTCACATTGGGAAAACCCAATGTTATTTACTGCCACTTATGACTCATCTCTTTTTAGATTACGCAATACGCCACAACTTCTACTTTCAATGACTCATTATCACACTCGCACCTATCATAATTTAAAACGAAATAAAGCTATTAGCATAATTTAAGCTATCAGCCTGCTGTTGTGAAATAATCAGATTTAACCTTACAAACATGAAGTTACTGAACATCTAAACACGAAAAGCTATTCAACAAACACCCTCTCTCGCTCCCGCATAATGTGGAAATTGTCCCTCTTTCGGAGTTAGAAGTAAGTGACGATACATTTACTTGTAACCACTAAGGAGTGGTCAATTAGAGGTTAGCGTCGGAAGTAATTTTCACTTTCCGATTCATGGGTTTTCTCGAAGATTATAGACAACTTTCACCTACCGCTGGGAATAAAACGACTCTAGTTTAAAGAGTACACTAAATATAAGACAAACAACAACCCAAACTTCCAAATCAAAGAAATAAGTAAACAAGTACACAAGCGCCGAACTACAGACGTACCCACATACATGCAAACACCATAACAAACACATGCGCTAAAAAACAAACACGTAACGCTCAAAACAAAGCAACAAGCAAATTGGAAACTTTAAATCAGGCGTGCAATTTGGCCTTAGTATTTTTACTGCTTACATAACAAGTATGAATCACTGATTTTTCCTGGATTATCCCTGAGACTATCTAATAAGTATGGGTCATTTTAATGGAATTGCAATGAACACTTACGTGAACTAATGTTGGTACACAGAAAGACCTTATTTACATAACTGGTAATAAACAATCAAGATACACCAGCTAGAGTAATAACATATTTTATGATATACAACTCAAAAATGTTAAATTGTTAAAATAACGAGCAAGATTAACATGGAAATGTCATTTCTGGCTGCAAGTGATTAAATTACTACGTACAACACTCTCCAAATTTAAGTAACACTAAATTCAGTTTAGTAACGAATGATGTGCATATTACAACTTAAAATGATGGCTTAGATACGGCACTAGAAAATAGCTATTTATATTACCAATTAAGGAAAGTTACATTTCCTGTGACGAGATATTTGCGAGAGGAACTGTTATAAAATCATGGGACCCCACCATGTAAATATACGTGAAAAAACATGGGGGGTTAAACAACATTTTTCAAACCCATCGTAATACCATTTTTAACTTTCCCATCTAAAGGGAATATTTTGTAATCGGCCAAAAAATCAAAATTGAACTGAAACGGAAAATATTCGTTCCAAGTTCCTATGGGCCAAAAAGGGAGAGTTTATGTGTGTTTGTTTGTTTATTTTTTCCTTCTCTTGTTTATGTGCTTGTTTGTTTGGTTTCTTGATTGTTTGATTGCGTGATTGCTTGATTGCTCGATTGCTCGAGTGCTAGATTGCTTGACTACTCGATTGATCGATTGCCCAAATGCTCGATTGCTCGATTGCTCGGTTACTCGACGGCTCGATTGCTCTATTGCACTATTGCTCTATTGCTCGATTGCTCGATTGCTCGACTGCTCGATTGCTCGATTGCTCGATGGTTTGACCGCTCGATTGCTCGATGGTTTGACCGCTCGAGTGCTTAACTGCTCTGTTGCTCGATTGCTCGTTTACTCCATCACTCGACTGATCGATGGTTCGAGTGCTCGATTGTTCGATTGCCCGATTGCTCGAATGTCGATTGCTCGATTGCTGGATTGCTCGATTGCTCGATTGCTCGATTGCTCTATAGCTTTGTTGCTCTATAGCTCGATCGCTCTATCGCTCGATTGGTCGATTGCTCGATTTCTCGGTTGCTCGACTGCTCGGTTGCTCGATTGCTCGATTGCTCGATTATGAATCACTGGTTTGTCCAGGATTATCCCTGAGACTATATCATAAGTATGGGCTATTTAATGGCATTGCAATGAACACTTGCGTGAACTAATGTTGGTACACAGAAACACCTTATTTAGATAACTGGTAATAAACAATAAATGTACACTAACTAGAGTAATAACATATTTTCTGATACACAACTCAAAATTGTTAAACTGTTAAAATAACCAGCAAGATTAATGTAGAACTCGTAAAAACGTGATTTCTGGCTGCGTCTGCTTAACCTACTAGGTACAACATTGTCCAAATTTAAATGACATTACATCCAGTTTAGTAACGAATCATGTGCGCAGTACACATCACAACTTAAAATGATGTCTTAGATACGCCAATAGAAAATAGCTATTTATATAATCATTTAGGATAAGCTTTATTTTCTGTGACGAACGAGATATTTTCGAGACGAACTGTTACAAAATTATGGGACCCCACCATGTAAATATATACGAAAAAACATGGGTGGCCAAAAACATGTTTTCAAACCCATCGTAATACCATTTTTAACTTTCCCATCTAAAGGGAATATTTTGTAATCGGCAAAAAAAATCGCAACTAAACTGCAACGTTCAAAGTTCCCATGAGTCCAAACATGTGTGAGTTTATGTGGTTGTTTGTTTGGTCGTTTGTTTGCTTGTTTCCTCGTTTCCTCGTTTCCTCGTTTCCTCGTTTCCGCGTTTCCTCGTTTTCTCGTTTCCTCATTTCCTCGTTTCTTCGTTTCCTCTTACCTCGTTTCTTCGTTTCCTCGTTTCCTCGTTTCCTCCTTTCCTCGTTTTCTCGTTTTCTCGTTTTCTCGTTTCCTCGTTTCCTCGTTTCCTCGTTTCCTCGTTTCTTCGTTTCCTGGTTTCCTTGTTTCCTTGTTTCCTTGTTTCCTTGTTTCCTTGTTTCCCTGTTCCCCTGTTTCCTTGTTTCCCTGTTTCCCTGTTTCCTTTTTCCTTGTTTCCTTGTTTCCCTGTTTCCGTGTTTCCTTGTTTCCTTGTTTCCTTGTTTCCTTGTTTCCTTGTTTCCTTGTTTCCTTGTTTCCTTGTTTCCCTGTTTCCTTGTTTCCTTGTTTCCCTATTTCCCTGTTTCCTTTTTCCTTGTTTTCTTGTTTGCAGGTTTGCTTGTTAAAATTATACTTACAAGGAATATTGCAAATTGCCAAAATTTACTTGTATCAAAAGCTCGTTTGCCACTACGCATATTTCTGTATATAAAAATATGCAAAATGCAACATAGCACTTTTACTGTAAATTTTTTTCACCTGGCCAAAATTACAATACTTTGTTTACACGCTTGGCGAAGCACAATATTGCTCCCTAGACTCCCTCTCCCAAAACTTTTTCCAACGGCGTATCAACGTCTGCGTATTAGGTACGCGGATGAAGGTGGCCGTAATCCGCCAACCCAATCCTTAACTCCTTCCCAATGGATATCATATCAGGGACCGTTAATGCCAGGGGCGTGCGTCGGAAACACTCCCATAATATTCACATCCTCTCCATCACCGAAACACAACTTACACCCAGACGCACTCTTAATTTCAACACCTTTCACACTTATTCAAACAATAGCCAACATGGAACCGCCCTATTAATTAAAAACTGCTTCCCCTCCACTCCTCAACTCCCGGCGCACCTACAGCATCTCGAATGCGTTGCTGCTGTGCACTTTCCCACTCCTATAGTATTTATTTCCTATTATAACCCGCCAGGTCACAACGCACTATCAGATGATCTTTTAATCTACGCTTCTATCCCCCCTAATGCTGTTATCCTAGGTGACTTCAATGCCCGCCACGCCCAATTCGTAGACACCGCAACGAATGGCAACGGTAACAGGCCATCATCCGCTCTGCTGTAGTGCCACTTCTACGAATCTCTAACACTCAACCAACCTATTTCGAACATTTAGGTGCCTCTATAGTAGACCATATCATAGTTTCCGAACCCATAGTCCACTATTACGATCATGAGTGCTTTCTAGGCACCACGATCACATCTGATCACATACCACTACCGGTCAAAACTTCATTTCGTCCAGCTCACCTTACACCTCCTCAATACACAGTAATTAAAGATTTTTCTAGAGCAGACTGGAATGTGTTTTCCGAACACATCTCCAACAACTTTCCTACACCCAATCTTCAAACAACCCAAGATCTCGAGAGAGCCATTAGTGACCTAACTTCCGTAATTACGGAAGCGGTTGTAATCTCAGTGCCATTAAAAAACATGGAGATCTCCCGCAAACCGCTCCCACAGCACATTGTGAATGGGATCAAAGGGAAAAGGCGAATATATCGTCAATTCGTGCGATGCAGGGATCCGGATCTCAAGACCGAATACAATCGCCTTAACGCCTTAATCAGGCAAGAAACCAATAAACACGCTGAAAACTCCTGAACCATGTCCACTTCCCAGCTAGATTATAGAAATGGTAAACTCTTCTGGCAACAGTTCGATAGACTGACCAGAAGAAAAGTAAACCCAAAATCCCACCTAACCGAACAAGAAAAGGCTGATTTCTTTGGTCAACACCTTCAATCCACTTTTCAATCCCCAGATGATCCCCAGTTCGATAACCGGTTCAAGGCGCTCCTCGAGGGTCGTCTTGAAGAATTCCGCAACCTTAACATTTCTGAAACCCAACTCTACAACGAGAGTCCTTTTTATGCCCCTATCACGCCCGACCAGGCCCAAACATATTTCAAAAAAAGGAAAAATTTAGCCCCAGGTCATAACGGCCTAAATAGGAAAATCCTCCGGAACTTACCTGACCCAGCTCACCGTATACTTTCCGACATTTATAACCCGCTCTCACTTCCTGACGGACTGGAAATCGGCCTTCACCGTCGTGATATCAAAACCTCACGCAGACCTAACCTCACCCTCCTCCTATAGACCCATTTCCCTCCTGTGTTGCATCGGAAAATGCTTCGAGCGGATTCTAGCCAGGCGACTCAGGGACCACCTAGAAATTAACGACCTTCTTTTCAACAGCTAATTCGGCTTCCGTCCCAACCGAACGTGTCACGATCACTTGTTGAAGCTGCTTACAGAGACTACCAGGGCATTCAATCACAAGCAATGCAATCTGGCTGTGTTTCTGGACATTAAGCAAGCATTCGACAGGGTCTGGCGTAACCTCAATATACCTGACCCCTTCTCCAACCTCCTATTCTCGTACCTGACCAATCGGTTAGTTCGAGTCAAAGTAGGGAAAACCTCCGATCCTTTTCAACCTACAGCAGGCGTACCGCAAGGCTCTGCCTTAGCCCCGATCCTATACACTATCTTCGCATCCGACATTCCCGAAGTCATACAACCCGGAGTAGTAGTTGCGTAGTTTGCGGGATGACACCGCCTTCTGGGCGGTTAATCGAAACAGCGAAACGGCCTCCCTCCTCATATCGAAAACCCTGTGGAACTTCTCCAACTGGGCTAACCAGTGGAGAGTCTCCATCAATCCCACCAAAACCCAAACTATCCTCTTCCGCTATCCTAATTACACTGAAGATAAGTTCCAAAAGCTAGCCTCCAGAAATGTTTCCCTCACCCTAAACCAAGAAAGACTCCCACTCCAAGATGAAATCACCTACCTAGGAATCCTCTTTACTAGAACCCTCAACTGGCTCCCCGATATTAAAAAACACTTAATAGGATTAGGAACCGCGCAAATCTACTGGGCGCCTTCCGGGGTAGAATCAGAGGTTGCCACCCCAAAATATTTCTACACACTTATAAAACATACATCCGCGCTGTTATGGATTTCCGATCACCAATATACACCAATCGCCTTTCCTCTATCGCCTCCTGTGAACGCCGAATCCTCAGACGCATACACAGATTACCTCTCAGGTACCCTAGCGACCTCACAACACAACACGCAAACATACCAACCATCACACATAGAATCCAAACACTATAGAAAACCTTTGCACATAAAAGAATCTTCAGCGACACTATCCCTACCAAAGAGATCTTTACCACACCCTACAACTACCGTTTTCCCCAATTCCCACGAAGAAAACCTAAATTAAAATTCATACATCCCCCCGCGATCCTTACACAACTGCTCGACGATCTCCCCGAGGAGATAGAAGATTCCCTGGACGACATCCCATATGACCTCCCCCCCCCCCCCGTCTAATGACGATCCAGCAAGAAACCGGACGACGAATCTAATAATCCCACACTCTACACCCCACTTAACAATACACACAATTAAGTCAATTAATGTACTATTAATATTCAATAAATAAACCTTTTTTCTTTTTTTTTATCAAAAATAAGCACATCTCATGATTGTAAACTATACAAGAACAACAAAACATCGCAACACCAAGAAACATGGATTGACCAGGGCTGAAGAGGAGAAGGACTCCTCAACAGTCCACGAATAAGATATATAAGCTATAAACAAGTAAATACTAACCATAAGCATGAGCATACTAACAAAAAAAAATCTCCATGCTCAATGAAAGTATTCCTGCATGCAAAGATGCGGAGATTAAAATTTCCTATCATCTCTTAATTTCGCGATTAGTGGTTTTGGGCAACATCGCAAATCAGTAATTGTTTAAATAATAATAAATCAGCTAGTTTTAAAAAATATTATCGGTAAATATTTATTTAAAGTCATTTAGATTGTAGCATGTAGGAATGATAATAGTTATTTTCGTAACCAGTGCACTGTTTACACATTTTTTGGTAGGAGGCCGTTCTTTTTTACCCGAGGCGAAGCCGAGGGATAAAATATAAGGCCGAGCACCAAAAATTTCACAGCACACGTGTTGCGAACAAAACTTTTTGTAATCGTTTACATAAAATTAGAAAAAAATTAAATTTTGAAATATTTGATGACAAATGTCAAATTAAATACATAAAGAGAAAAGTTTATATATTTAGTTATATACCACTTTTTTCTTTATGTATTAAAAGTAACGATTACAATAAAGTAATTGTAGTAAAGTTGTAGTAGTTACTTATTTTATAAATTTAAGAGATATTTTTGCTATTGTACTTCATAAAGGTTATGCAAATTTGTGAAGATCTGCAGTATGGAAGATTATAATAATTTATAAAGAGGATGGTGCTAAAATATAAAAATAAAGTTGTATAAAGTTGAAAATTGTTAAATATGTGATTACTGTGTATAAATAAACATCTACTATATTTTGGTAAAGATAAAAGAAACATTTAATCTAACTTCATTACTGTCACTTTTTTTAAATATATGCACAAAAACTTCTCTTGAAAAATAATCATTCCACATGATTTACATTTCGAGCGTACACTCCAATAACAAGTATAATTTGCATTTATGTTATGAAAGATAACCGTATATATTTTAACAATTTAAATGGTCTACACTGAAATTAGGTATCAAGCAATGCGAATTTTATCTCATAATTTTGCAAATGGTAGATTTAGAGGAGAAGATGCATATAAAGTACCTTTCGCAATGTATACGGTTATCTGAGATGCAAACATGACTGTTACTAACAATGTTAGTTTTAGTTTTGTAATTAGGAAAGTGTGAACCAAAACCAACAAGAAACATGTTTTAGTAGGTTTATTTAGTTTTATGTTCAGACCTTTCTGGTTTATTATATTTTAAATTTCTTCACAGAGATAACTAAACTAGAAACATTCAATTCATAATTTGGTTTTAAGAAATATTATTTCTGAATATATTTCTAATTTCAGTGTAACTGTGTCATAACTAATTAAACGTGATATTTCAATGACATTACTCTGTTCAAATCGTTTAGCAGGAGTAACTCAAGCTAGCAGAGTTCAAAGTGTAAGTTTGAAATTATAGGTACTTACAAGGAATATTGCAAATTACCAAAATTTACCTGTATCTAAAGCTCGTTTGCCACTACGCATATTTCTGTATATAAAAATATGCAAAATGCAACATAGCACTTTTACTGTAAATCTTTTTCACCTGGCCAAAATTACAATACTTTGTTTACACGCTTGACGAAGTACAATTCACATTGCATTGGTGAAATACAATGCAGTGTCCAAACAGCGTATTCTGCGTTCAAAATAAGTCCTAATTTCCTATATACACATGTCAAGAAATGCTTCGTTTTCGAAATACAGGGTGTTAAAGGTTTAAGAAAAAAAATCATTTTTTATCATATCTTTCATATTAAAAGTTCATTCGTTTAACTTATCCCGATGACGTCATGTATGCATTAAATCACGAAATGACCGTCGTCTTTAATTTAAAACAGAAATATGAGCACTGATACCAACCTTTCCACAGAACAACTTTCCTTTATTTGCTTATACGTTGATTGAGGTTACGTACGCTCGCCGGTTTGTTTGTTTCTTCGTTTATTCATTCCTTCTTGGGTTAATATTGTAAAAGATCGGTTCTTTTCAGAACCACATTACTTTCTAGTGTTCATTTAAGGTAAACATTAATTCGTTTTACAGAAAGAGCTAACATTTACGTTTTCATTTGTAGCACATCAACATGGCTCGTAGGTCAATTACCGTAGACGAATTGATCCATAACTTAGTCGAATACTTTAATTAAGAAAAACAGAACAACGGGCCTTTATCACCATTACCAGCAGTGCATGCAAGGGTTAGCGATGCTTTGAAAATTGACACGAAAACTATTTCTAATGCTTTACGACGACATCAAAATCAAGAAGAAAACAAGGAAAATGAACCTCAACGAAAAAGTCTAAAAACAAAAGACATGGATCAACGACAAAAAAGTGAAACCCGTACTACAATTTACAACATGTATATTAACCATGAACATGTTACATTAGATACGCACTTAACAAAAATTAAAGAAAGAGGTATCGTTGAGTGTAAAAGGACTAGCCTCTATCACGTTTTGTTGGACATTGGATTTCATTTCAAGCAAACTAAGAATAGAAAAGCTCTTTGCGAAAAAACTTCAATAGCATCGATGAGGTTAAAATTTTTGAGAAGTTACATCACTTATATGAAACAAGATATCTACAAGCAGTTCGTTTATCTCGACGAAACATGGATATTTTCAAAAGGAAGCAACAAAAGAATATGGCAAGATTTCAGTTCAAAATGCTTTAAGAATCTTGGTGGGGAAGGAAAACTTTATATAGTTCTACATGCTGGAACAGAATATGGCTTTGTGGAAGGAGCAGAACTTATATTCTCTACCACAAATAAAAGCAGCGATTATCACGATTGTATAAATTCGGAAAACTTTATTAAATGGTTAACAAATCAACTTTTGCCAAGCTTATCAAAGCCATCTATAATCATTATTGATAACGCTCCGTACGATTCACAAATTCTCAATCGCCAACCAACTCCAAATTGGAAAAAAGAAGAAATTGCAGAGTGGCTTAGGGGAAAAAAAATTACTCATGAAAAAGAAGCATTTAAAACGGAATTACTACCTATAGCAAAGCTACATAAGGAAGAGAAACAATATTTGGTCGATAATATCATTAGAGAACATGGACACGAAATTTTACGGTTGCCTCCTTTACCACTGTCAATTTAACCCAATAGAAATGGTATGGGGAATAAGCAAAACTTATTATGATAAACACATTGGAAGAGATGGTTATGGGGATGATAATGTCAAACTGATGTGGAAAGAAGCGTTAGAAACAGTTTCACCTTCAGTTTGGTTAAAAACGATTAAACATGCAGAAGCTGAAATTCTAAAGTCTTGGAAACAAGAAAAAGTTTATGATGTCCAAGTAAATCAAATTATTATAAATCCAAACGATAACACAGATACAGAAGATGAAGTGTAGTGAACATTTAATTTCTTGTTTTTAATTGAGTTCTTAACGCAAACAGTTTTCTCCAAAAACTTAATAATAATCTATAATAATAACATATAATGTATGTTATTGTACACTAAAACATTATAATTTATAACAATAAATTATTTTCAACACAGTCATGCTTAAATGTGAATGAACAAATTTACGTTTTATTACATTATGGTGTATTTTTTTTATGTACTCAATAAGTAAGAAACACTTGGTTATAATGTATTTGACACGATACTTTGAATAAGTTTAAAAAAGTGCTATAATTCAATTACATTAAATACACCAATAATTTTGAATTGCAGTATTATAATCTTCTACACAAACAAGTGTATAAACACCGATGATTGAAATTATCATTCCGTATTTTGCAATTCGAATATTTTCTCAAAGCGTAACGATTAGTAGCATTCCTAAAAATTCAATCTTTATGAATAAATCAAATAAATAACCATTAACTCAAATTTTCAAATAGAATATATTGCAGAAGCTGAAATTCTAAAGTCTTGGGAACAAGAAAAAGTTTATGGTGTCCAAGTTAATCCAATCATACATCCAAACGATAACACAGATACAGAAAATGAAGTGTAGTGAACATTTAATTCCTTGTTTTTAATTGAATTCTTAACGCAAACAGTTTTCTCCAAAAACTTAATAATAATCTATAATAATTATAATAATAACATATAATGTATGTTATTGTACATTAACATTATAATCTATAACAGTAAATTATTTTCAACACAGCCATGTTTAAATGTGAATGGACAAATTTACGTTTTATTACATTATTGGTTATATTGTGTTTGAAACGATACTTTGAATAAGTTTAAAAAAGTACTATAATTCAATTACATTAAATACACCAATAATTTTGAATTGCAGTATAATAATCACACAAGTGTATAAATAAACACCGATGACTGAAATTATCATTACATATTTTGCAATTCGAATGTTTTCTCAAAGTATAATGATTAGTAGCGTTCCTAAAAAATTCAATATTTATGAATAAATCAAATAAATAACCATTAACTCACAAATGTATTGCCGTCAAAGATATATAATCGCCACTTTTATGTAGAAAAGTATTGGAACAATTACTTCCTTTCTTTGGAAGAGTTCATTGGTCTTAACCTACAAACACCTATTTACAAAATCTTTGCAACATTTTAGAATATATAATAACTTACCAAAAGTCATCTGCTACGTTTTAAGTTTTATTGAAAATAATATGCTTTTATGTGCGTACATCTACGATACGTAAATAAAACTTTTGTCTTTTATTTGCAAACATTATGACATTTATATTTATGTGAAGTAGTTAAGTTAAAGTTGGTAATGTTGGTATCAAAACTGTTCGTATAAAGAAAACTTAATTTGTTGTTAACGTTATCCTTGTTAGTTACTTGAGTTAATAAGAGCCATACAAAACGACACTCTTGGAATAATACGTTAGCTAATAGTGTACATTGTATTCAATATGTAGAAAAGGATAGTCATACACAAGTGTGCGTTTGATTCATCGATCAATCGGGATAAGTTAAACGAATGTCCTATACTTTAGATATCTCTATAAAATTTAGTACACATCGTTCGAGCATCCAAGAACATTTTTTGGTGTAAAAGATTTTTTAAAGTGTCTACCAGTGGTGTCCGTATGTTATTTGAACTGAATATTATTGAAGGAAAAAATGGTAAAGCACTGCTTTTTCTGAAAACCAAATCGAATTTAAAGCAAATTTGATCCCTTGACTTTTTTCCGTACGACGCACCGTTTTCGCGTAAAAAAATAAAAACTATTTTCATGCATGGCCAAATTGCTAAAATTTGAATTAATGTTAATTTTAATGGCAAAACTTGTAAAACGGTATAAGAGTTAATTTAATTTCTAAACTCATTTTACAAAACTACTCTTTATTAATTAAGTTCATAAATAATTTTACAAAAACTAGAATTCACAACTTTCATTAGCCTAGATTTTACAGAGCACTATTAAATTGTTTTGAATAATTATTTTAAACTTTAGGGACCACGTTAAAATTCTTTACTCGTTAATGAACAATATAATTTAATAGTGCTCGGTAAAGATTTTTCGCGATCTAAGTTAATGAAAGTTGTGAATTCTAGTTTATGTAAAATTATTTACGAACTTAGTTAATAAAGAGTAGCTTTGTAAAATGACCATTTTAGAAATTAAATTAACTCTAATTACCGTTTTACAAATTTTGCCACTGAAATTAACATTAATTGAAATTTTAGCAAAATTGTTTTTATTTTTTTACGCGAAAACGGAGAGTCGTACGGAAGAAAGTCAAGGTATCAAATTTTCTCTAAATTAAATAGAGATTTCAAAAATAATTTTTATTTTTATTTCCTTTAATAATATCGTACGGACGCCACTGGTAGACATTTTAAAAAATCTTTTACTCCAAAAAATGTTCTTTGTGCTCGAAAGATGTTTATTAAACTTTACAGAGATATCTAGAGTGCTATGAAAGATATGATAAAAAATGATATTTTTTCTTGAAACTTTAACACCCTGTATTTCGAAAACGAAGCATTTCTCGACATATTTTTATATTGGAAATTACGGCTTATTTTGGACGCAGAGTACACTGTTAAAGTTTGAACACTGCAATTCGAGACACCCTTTATGTGTAATTAAGTATTATACATAACTAAAATAGATAATACCTAACCTGAAATCGAAGCGTCCAAAGTAAAGAAGAGGATAAGATTATACTTATGTTTTATTTGTAATGAAGTTGGTTTAATTGGGCAACATATCAAAAGTTGTTTATGTAGACATTGAAAATAATTTATTTCGTTGCTGACGACAACTTGATAGCAGATTACGAATGGATTATGCATCAATTTTAAAATACTCCTGATGAGGGTCAATTGTCGAAGAAGAAACGTTCATACCATTTACTGAAAGTGGCGAAATTAAAGAATAATTTAGTAATAAATCACTCTTGGGTTTTAAATTTTCTACACCTTTGCGAGGCCGATTTTTTTTTGGTGGCTGCTTTGAAGACTAAATGTACATTTTGGTAAGTACAAAAAACTCAGAGTACGTATTTATAGTATTTAACCTTCCTTCCGAAACCTTTACTCTAGAAAACAATACCAAGGGAGTCACTAATAATTATTCAACTTGTTTTTATAATTGTGCATAAATACAAGTTAATTATTAAATAGATTGGGCCGTACTGATACAATCATATTTGTGTGTATTATATCATAGTAAATGTGATTTCATTTTTTATTATATTCAGAATATATATATATATATATATATATATATATATATATATATATATATATTGTTGTGCTTCCAAAATTAATCAATGTTTTTAACAATATTTTCATTTTGATATGTTTGCGTCTCCCCATTAGTGTTACCACGACCCCTCCACAAGGGGGCGCGCTACAGGTTAGGAATCGCTGCTATAATGTACACAGTAACGCGGTTAAGCATCAAATAATGTTACGCAGCTGGAGCTCTCAATATTACGAGAACTAGTAATGTGACCCCTATTTGAGAATAAACGAAATTGCACTTCTCGTGTTCATTTACTAGTCATGTATACATATACCCCTACGTAGTTGAATACGTTTTTCTAGAGATCAACGATGTTCTCCGTAGGTAAGATACGTTTTAACCGTATTCTTTCATTTCTTCTGTCACCTTACTTCTTTTAAGTCTTCCAGGTGAATTGAAAACGACCATATTTATTTGATCTTACACGCATTAACATTACTTTAGCAGGTTTGCGTAAACTTTGGAAAACTGTATATCATAGTTATGCATCCTTTCATAATGGCGGATCCGTAAATAGGCTGATGAGGCTGAAGCCTAGGGCAAGCATAAGCGGTCTCTCACCATAAATTACGACGCGTTGTCAACTTTCCGTTTTCCGTTGGTAGTTCGAGAATATCGCGTCGTAGTCGCAAGATAAGATGCACGTGGGCTAAAGTGGGTGGGATTCAGATATTTATCTAAATATATAATTTTACTCTTAACCAATCATAACGACTTTTTTGTTTAGTATCTGGATATGAAGATGTGCAGGAAAACTGTTCAAAAACAATTTATTAAACAAATGAACGATTACAATACTAAATATTCCAGTATTGTAAAATATAAACCGGTCATAAATTAAAGATCATGGAAAAACATTTACATTTACAATTTAGTCTTGCATTATTCTTGATTTATACCGTTTAAGTCCCTGACTGCATGTAAGCATTGACTAAAAAATTTTAAGACACGCAAGTGTAATGTTAAATTGCGTTCCCAACATGCTGTCTTTTTCTAATGGAACCCCTGCTCTCCACCACCCACAACCTTCTGACTTATAAACTAACGACATCGTTGCAAATTTTCTGAACTGATTACTCGACTGCACGAGTCATGACGAGACTGATTGTCATTGTCGGGTCGGCGCCATCCGTCTACATACTCATAGATAAATAAAAACCTTACATACTATAAACGGTATTGTTTCCTTAGCTATTATTATTCTTTGAAATAATATTTTTATTTCCAATATATGAAACTAAATTGATACCAAATAAATAGCTACCTGTGTATCCAATGATTATTTATAAATGTACAATATAAAGCAAAAATATAAATTGCTAACAGTCAAATCGTACCACGAATTTTTTTACGAAAAATATTTAAGGGGTAATTTTTAAAAACTATATCCAGGGCGTTATACAGTTTTGTCGCATTATACGTAAAACCACATTCGAACAATGTTGTATGATGTGCAGGTATGGTAAAATTATTTACACATCTGATATTTTTAGAGTGAATTTCATTTCTACCAATTAATTTGCGGCGCAGATATGCAGGACTGTTCGTTATAACATGTATAAAATTTAAGAAATGAAATTTCCACCTTGTTTTAAGGAGAGCCAATTTAATTCTTGCATGAAATCGCTAATATGGTCAAATTTACGTAGACCATACATAAATCTGCAACAAGTATTTTGTAGATGTTGGAGCCTGTTTCTGTTAATGTAATTTAGAAGTGGGTAATAAACAGTTAAACAATATCCATACATCGGAGAAATTAATACTTCACATAATTTTTTTCTAAACTTAAAATTATATTATTGACTTATTAGTAAATAATAATCGTAGTTTCATCTAGGCCCTTTTCATCACGTAACTTACATGATCACTAAAATTGTATTTACGATCTAAAACTAAACCTACATTTTTTATTTTCTCCGCAAAAGGTAAGGAAACACCGTTTTTTAAATTAAATTAGGAGAAATAATTATAAAAAATATAGAAATAATGAATATGATAAACGACCTTAACGAATCGATTCTGCAAGCTGCCGAAATATCAATTCCTAGGACAAGCCACAAAGTAAACCGAATACCTGTACCTTGGTGGAACCCAAAAATCGGTGAAGCTATTAAGGCCAGAAAAGTCGCTCTGAAGAAGTTTTCAAAAACGCCACTACAGAAAACCTTATCAATTTTAAAAAACTCAGAGCAATAGCACGACGAGAGATTAAAACCTCACAAAGGTCCTCATGGCGAAGTTACGTCAGCTCATTACAAACAACAACGCCTACTACAGAGTTGTGGACTAAAATCCGTGCCATCTCCGGGAAACGTTACAATAAAAGCCTCCCAAAATTGAAAATTAAAGACAATCTATTTACCGAACCCGCAGCAGTAGCCGAGCAACTAGCTAATCATTACCAACAGGTTAGCAGTACAAATAACTACAGTGCAGATTTTAAATTTAAAATGACGACACAGCAGCCACCCTTAGATCTTACTGAAATAACCTATCAAAGCTACAACGAGCCAATTACTATGGAAGAACTCCGTATAGCTCTACACTAAGCTAAGGAAGGTGCGACTGGAATCGATGATATCCCAAACGGAATGCTGAAAAACCTACCATACTCATGTTTGCTGGATTTGCTTTATACTTTCAACAAAATTTGGAACGAAGGCAAGTATCCAGAATTGTGGCAGACTGCAATGGTAGTACCTGTCTTAAAAACTAGTAAGGATCCGTTAGAACCGGGCAGCTACCGTTCGATCTCTTTATGTTGCTGTATGGAAAAACTCTTAGAAAAGATTATCAATAAAAGACTGGTCAATTTAATGGAAGAAAATAACTGGACAAATCATTATCAGGCGGGATTTGGGAAAAATTATAGCACAAATGATAAATTGGTGCAATTGTCAACGCCATCTATGAAAGCTTCGGAAGAAGAGAACACCTAACAGCTGTATTTGTCGAGATAGAGAAGGCTTATGATACAGTTTGGAGATATGCCGTATTGGAAAAGCTACATGAATGGGGGGTAAAGGGAAAATTAGCCTATACCATAAAGTCATTTCTGTATGATAGACGTTTTAAAGTGCGGGTAGGGAAAGCAGTGTCCGACGAACATATTTTAGAAAATGGAATTACCTCAAGGCTCTCCACTTAGTGTAACTTTGTTTGCTATTGCGGTAAATGATATCACAACTACACTAAAACCAACAATTGGCCGCTCTATATACGTTGACGATATCACGATTTATAGGTCCGGGAAAAGAGGCGCTGCAATTAACAACGAGCTACAGAAAGCAATCAACACCATAGTGGAACAGGCACAAAAAGTAGGATTCCGGTTTTCTCACTCAAAGACAGTGTCTATGCATTTCTGCAAGCTAAGAACACCGCATTACGAGCCTAAACTTTACCTTGGAAATAAATGAATCAGAGTTGTGTCTCAAACAAAATTTCTTGGTATAATTCTTAACCCTACCCTCTCGTGGAGAAACCACATAGAATATATATACACAGTATCCAAACAAGTCTTGAATATAATAATAACACAAACTGGGGTGCAAACCGGGAAATTCTATTACGGATTTATAAAACAATGATTCTTTCAAAGATAGATTATGGATGCAATGCATACGGATCTGCATGCATATCTCTCTTGAAGAAACTAGACACAATCCAAAATGTCTCACTAAGATACTGCATGGGGGCTTTTCCCCACAAGCTCTTCATATACTTTATGCGCTGAAGCTCGTGTTCTACCCTTAAAGTTCAGGCGCATGTGGCTGTTACAAAAATAAGTTTGCAAAATCAGCATGAAGTCAACACATTTTAATTACGAGATCATCACTAAGAATGAAAATACGTGCAGGACATTAAATACGCTCATATATGTACAATTAACAAAACAAAGGATCACATTACAGATCCCATCACAAGAAGCGACCAAAAAGGAGTATATTAGAGATAAAATATTAGACCAATAGCAAAATACTTGGAATCAACAAAATAGGGCCCTTAAAGAACATCTACCTTCGATCAAAAAACGCAAAAAATACCCAGCATTCTCAAGAAGGAACAAGACTTCGCATAGGTCATACAAAGTTGACCCACGAACACGTACTTACAGGATCACCCCGAGGAATATGCCAAACATGCAACGTACAATTAACGATCCGACATCTCTTCACTGATTGTCAAGCAGTGCAAGCACAACGAGAAATCTGTGATATAAGAGGTCCATTTCCTAAAATGCTAGAAGTAAATGAAAGAAAATGAAAAAGGTGCTTGAATTTTACATTTATCAGAATTACACGGAAAAATTTAACCAACAAATATGCACATATTCAGAATACGTTTTGGAACAAGTAAATAATTCATAACAGGCTAAAGGCAAAATAACCTTAGAAGTTGATGCCTAATAAATAATTAAAAAAAAAACAACCTCTAAAAAATAAAGTTAATCTAATTAAAATTATTGTAATTCAACTATAAGAAACCAAACTATTAATTAATATAATTTCCCCTAATAAATTTAAAGAAAGAGGAGCTGCTATATTAGAAGAACATAATAAAAATCATCATAATCTTATTCTAGGTATAATATTAATTAAACCTTTCTTTAAAAACAATCTACGACTAGATAAACGTTCATATGAACAATTAGCTAAACAAAATAATCCTGATGAACATAAACCATGAGAAATTATTATTACAATTGAACCATATAAACCTCATATATTTATTGTTATTAAACCTCCTAATACTAATCTCATATGTGAAACTGATGAATATGCCATTAAACACTTAACATCGATTTGACGTAAACAAATTAAAGAAATAATAAAACCCCCTATTAAACCAATAATTATAATAATAAAATTAAATTTTAAACCTATAATTATATAAATTTTATGAAACGAATTAATCCATATCCCCTAACTTTAACATTACGCCAGCCAAAATTATTGACCCAGAAATTGGAGCCTCTACATGAGCCTTGGGTAACCATAAATGAACAGAATATATAGGAATTTTAATTAAAAAACAAAATTGTACAAATATAAAATAAATATTATTTAATGAAAAGAAAGATAATAAATATCTAAAGTATAAAAATTATCATATATATATATATATATATATATATATATATATATATATATATATATATATATATATATATAAGTTGACTCGCGATAATGCGACAGTTATGGGACCTAGGGGGTGTCGGATTACCAAAAATGTCGGATTACCGAAGGTTAGTTTATTTTTACTGAATTTGTCCATATAAGTTAAGAAAATTAATTGTTGACGTATTATTTTGTATACTCTTCGATATCAAAGGTGTAGAATAATCAATTTAGGCATTATTTTTCACAAAAAAAGAGAGATTTATTGCATATAAAATTGAAAAACACAAAACGATTAAGCGTTTACAAAAAAACTAAAGTACAGAGCGAACATTGTGCAAACTTACAGATTAAAATAGTATGTGATTGTTTTTTGTTTTTTCTTAACGTAAACAGTCTGTCATGCCTTTTTCTTGGATATCTTTCAGCATAAAAACGTTGTTGAAGTCCAGTTCACTCTCCTCGCACCAGCGTATTAATGTGTTGGCGGCCGCCATACCTTCATCACAGCTGACGGTATATTTTTCCTCCACGGCCTCCTCGATTGTTTCGTCTTGAACAGTAGACGTGACTTGCAGTACTATCTCATCATCTGTTTCATCCGCATTTAAGTTGCCGTCTAAGACCCATGTTCTTAAGTCTTCTAAACATTCTTGTGGAACGGTGATATTACCACAAAGTGTCAGTGTGTCATCCACAACTCCATTAACTTGAGACTGTTCATCTTCGTTTTCTTTCTCTTTCAGGAGTGGATTTTCTGGCCAAATATGCTTCCACGATTTTATGAGAGTTGACGTTTTTACTTGTTGCCATGCAAATGATGCGTTAAGGATGGCATTCTTTATGTTAAATGACTTCAAAACAGAAGTGATGTCTGTATCGGGCTGGCTGACGATGTCCATCAGTAGGCGCTTTTGTAATGTGCCTTCAATGTTTTTATTACATTTTGGTCCATCGGTTGAATGACAGCAGTTGTGTTTGCTGGCAAATACATAACTTCAATGAACCCATTAGCTGTCTTAACTCTCAATTCTTCCACGGCCGGATGTCCGGGGGCGTTATCTAACAGTAAAACGGCCTTTAACGGTAGTTTTTTTTGTTTCAAATCTTGTTTTACTTCTGGGACAAAATGGCTGTAAAACCAGTCTCGGAAAATTTCTTGAGTGACCCACGCTCGTCCTTGATTCTTATATACCACTGGAAGAGTTTCTATCTTGGTGTTTTTAAATGCCCGCGGGTTCTTACTTTTACCTACAGCTAGTAGTTTCAACTTACGATTCCTAGTGGCATTTGAACAAACCATTAAAGTGATTCTTTCTTTTAGAAGTTTTCTCCCAGACACTTTTTTCTCATCATCTGTCACAAATGTTTTTGTGGGAAGTTGCCGCCAATTTAATCCCGTTTCGTCGGCGTTGTAGACTTGATCAGGCGTAAGGCCTAATTCAGTGATTTTCGAGGTGAGGTTCTTGATAAAGTTAGGAATTTCTGTCTCGTCAGCAGACGATTTCTCTCCACTCATCTGAAAATCTCAAACCACCCGTCACTGGCGCGGAAATCATCTTTTTTTGTAATTTCACGATAAAAGAATTTTGCTTTCTCCCTCAAAAGATCTGTTCCTTTGCTGTTTGAACCAAGAATAAAGAGCTTCTTCTACTTGGGGAAATTCAGCCAATCTAAGAGTTTTTCTCTTTGAGTCGTCTTCAACAGTTTTCACAAAATGTTCAATTTTTTCTCGATTTTTCAAGATGTCATAGATGGTTGGTCGCCCGATTCATAAGCTTTAGAAATAGTTGTTGGAGTTTCACCACGGTCTAACCTCTTAATTATTTCCC
This sequence comes from Vesta saturnalis, assembly GCA_036346205.1. Classification (NCBI taxonomy): domain Eukaryota; kingdom Metazoa; phylum Arthropoda; class Insecta; order Coleoptera; family Lampyridae; genus Vesta; species Vesta saturnalis. The sequence goes on from JARFJB010001932.1 coordinate 2,243,256, forward strand.
ATTTTTCAGAAAGAGTTAATGTTTTATGTTTACGTTTTATAGTGATTCCACTTGTACTTGCCATCACTTGACACTTAACACTTCACTGAACTAGTAAAGACAGCGAGCTACTAACAAAAGGAAGACTTGAGAATCCTGTCACAACACGAGGCGCAAAATGCGGCTAGATACGGCGTCGGATTACCGAGCGTGTCGGACTATCAAGTGTCGGACTATCGCGAGTCAACTGTATATATATATATATATATATATATATATATATATATATATATATATATATATATATATATATATATCGCTTGAATACGTTCAGGTTGATAACCTCAACCTAAAATTAATAACAATGTTGGAATTAATCTAATTTAAAAAAAAAATATAAAAAATAAATATATTTATTGAACTAAAAGTTATAAATAATGAAAATAATATTATTAAAACAACAAATAAAAAAAAATCACCATAATTTTTCTCAATATAAATTTTTCCTCTAGCTATAATTATTAAAGTACAAATTCAAATACTAAGTAAAATTATTAAATATCTTAAATAATCCCACCCAAATATATATCTAATTGAACTATAAAAAGATGTAAAATTAAAACTAAAAAAATATATATAAAATATAATAAAAAATAAAAACTGAATAATTCAAAAATAATTTTTTATAAAACATAAAGGAATCATAAAAACTATTAAAAAAATAAATTTTATCATAAAATATTAAAAGACTGAAAATAATCATTGCCATAAGAACGAACTATTAAATATTATACCAATATTAAAAAACATATATGCAAAGAAACTCATTCTATCCATTAAATAAAATTTTAATTTGTTCATTTTAACAATTATTTTAATATTAATATGAATTGGAGCTAAACCAGTTGAAGATCCTTTCATTTTAACAGGCAAATTTTAACTACGTTATATTTCTTATTTTTTCCTCTTATACTTTTAATATCAAAATTATGAGATAAAATTATATTCAATTAAGTTAATGATCTTGTATAAGTATATATTTTGAAAATATAATAAAGAGTTAATTTACTTTATTAACTTTACTATAATTAATTAACTAATTAATTTGAACATAAATAAACAACTTCAATCCTAAATAAAACATTAAAAATTTAAAGAAATATGTAAAAATCTTTTTCAAGCTAAGTATATAAGCTTGTCATATCGAAAATGAGGTAAAGTCCCCCGAATTCCTTTTTATAATCTAAAAAATCTTTTATTTTTAAAAACAAATTTACTAATTTATTCATAATAACTAATAATAAAAAATATAAAATTAATTTTTAATAAACAAATTAAAATTAATATAAATTAATAATTAAATAATAAATAACTATTAAATTATTATCATGATTAACAATTAAAATTATACAAAATATAAATATATTAAAATTTTTTAAATTTTAAATAGAAGCTCATCCCATTAAATATTTAATATTAAAACTTAAAAATTAAAAATTAATTCTTAAATAAATAATAATAGAATTAAATTCTTTTCTTAAAAAACTAGATACATTTAAAAACGAATAAAATTTCATTTCAAATTAATTATTATAAATTTTATATCGCAAATAAATAAATGATTAATTAGTCCTTTTAAATTCGAGAAAATCATTTAAATAATTTCAATTTAATCAACCATGATACAATCCTAATTTATATTTTAATTTTAATGAATTTAAAATATTATAATAATTAATATTCAAATTTAAATTTCACCTAAAATTCAAATATCAAATTTAATTAAATTAAAATTTAAAACCAAAATATTCAATTAATCTATTTGTATAACCCAATTGCTGGCACAAATTTTATTAGATTTATTAAAATTGACTGAAACATACATTTAATAAATTTTCAGTGTTAAATACCGAAAAAAACTTTTAATTAAAATTCTACCTGTAAATTCATTTTAAATAATAAATTTAATACAAATTGAATTATAAATTTAAATAAATTATTCCCAAAAATAAACTATTCTTAAATTTAAATTTAAATAATTCTAATTTAAATAAATTAATCAATTAAAAGTAATTAAATAATAAATAAATTATTAATAAATTAAATTATACTATTTTAGAAAATTACTTAATAATCAAATTTATTATTAATAAAATGGTATCAATCATTAAATTAAATTTTTAAATAAAAATAATCCAAAATAAATGAAAAATTTAATTTTATTTAAAAACAAAACAATGGATATATCCAATACTCTTGCAGATCAATTTTATCAAGTCAGTAGTTCTTCAAACTACTCTGGTTCTTTCCTAGAGGTCAAGACTGATAAGGAATCAATACTTATTGATTTTGATACGGAAGAAAATCTAGAGTATAACCTACCTTTTACACTGGAAGAGTTAGAAACTGCAATTCAGAGAACTAAATCTTGTTCACCGGGATACGATGGTATTCATAATCAAATGCTTCGCCATTGCAGTACAGAAATGAAGAAAACTATTCTAAAATTCTTTAATACATGCTGGAAAGAATGTACCTACCCCTCAGAATGGAAACAAGCTATTGTGGTCCCAATACCAAAACCGGGAAAAGACCCAATGTTGGCAAAACACTACCGTCCAATCAGTTTGACCTCCTGCTTAGGCAAATTATTGGAAAAATGGTAAATGAGCGCCTGCAGTTATTTTTAGAGAATAGACATATATTAGTCTCTTACCAAACTGGATTCCGGAAAGGTAGATCAACTGTTGATCACTTGGTCAAGCTGAGTGACAAAATATTGAGAGCATTTGATAATAGAGAGCATGTGGTAGCAGTGTTCTTCGATATTAAAGGAGCGTACGATATGACATGGCGACACGGCATACTGCAAAATATGTTTAAATATAGTTTACGCGGAAACTTACCTAAATTCGTGCATTCGTTCTTGCAAAATCGAAAATTCGTCGTTAGAATTGGAGATGCCTACTCAAAAGAACACATCCTGGAGAATGGGGTACCGCAAGGCTCTACATTGAGTTGTACATTGTTTGCTATTGCCATAAATGAAATAGCCTCAAGTGTTACGGAGGAAGTTGATAAATGTTTATACGTTGACGACCTTATGATCTGTTACGCCGGCAAATCGATTGGTGCTATTACAGCGAAATTACAAGTGGCAATCAACGAAATACATAAAAGGCCAATTCTATAGGATATGTACTCGGAAGAAAAATCAAAATGTACATTTTGCCGACTTAGGAAACCACACTATGGTCCGGTATTATTCATGAACGGCAGAATAATTAGTATAACACAAGAACTAAAGTTCCTCGGACTCACCTTTGACAACGAGTTGAGATGGAATAGACACCTCGAGGGTCTTATATCTTCCAGCAGACAATTATTAAATATACTTAGGGTACTTACCCACCAGAAGTGGGGAGCTCACCCTAAAACACTTCTTGATATCTACAAGGCTCTAATCTTATCCCGGATAGACTACGGGTGTCAAGCATATTCTACTTGTAATCAAACACTGCTGGGCCAACTAAATAAGATTCAAAACCTTGCTATCAGGTACGCCTAAGGAGCCTTTCCGACAACACCAGTAAGTGCTCTTTCCGTCGAAGCCAATATTCCACCTCTTGTTTTTCGTCGGAAGCAAATAATCGTTAACTATTATCTAAAAGCATCGCTAGACAACAAGCATCCGAATTATGGGATGTTCGTTGATGACACTAGGCATGCACGATTACACAAGTGTAGATCAATCGGCCAAAGAGCAAGGGAGCACCTGGGAGATCTTAATACAAACAATGAGGACCTGTCTAACTTGACGAAGGAAACTCGAAAAATTTTGTAAAGGATCGAGTATGTGAGCGCTGGCAGGAGCAATGGACCGAAACCAATACTACGTTAAAGAAAGTTAAACCGACTCTTAAACCGTTGTACCATCTCGATATACAACGCAGTAACTTGATCAAGATATAAGGCTCCGCTTAGGACACACTGCACTCACTCATAGTTACATGTTAGCGGGTGAAGAACCACCAAGATGTGAAATATGTGAGTAGGACTATCTCCCGAACACATACTTTGCGATTGTAAACAGTATGTAGTGGAACGAAATTTATTCGCGATCAATGCAGTATGGGAGGCCAACTTGACAAACAAGGAACAATGTAGTAACGCATTAAAATACATGCGAGCAATAAATAAATTGGACAAATTGTAAATAGTCTCATTAAAGTTTAGACCAAATCGATGGAAAATTGATTACCTATTTACTTATTCTCATCTATTTATATAGGTATATATGTTTGTTGCCCCTTACGTGTCTGATCTGTGATATTATTTTCTTTCCAATTATTGTTATAATCAAAAAAAGGATGTAATGGCCAATGGCCCCAGAAGCCGACAAAGGTGGGGTTTTAGTGGGTATGTCCGAAACGGAGAGCCCCACACTACCCGGTTATTCCTCCGGTGTGTGCATAAGGAGCATTTCCCCACCTGCTTATTAAAAAAAAAAAAATCAATTTCATTTAAAAATAAAGTTATAAAATTAATAATTTAAACTAAAACTTACAAAATTTATTTATACGTATATTAATATAAATATTTTATTGACCCCCCTCAAATATATTTAAAATATAATCACAAGCTAATCATTAATAAGCAATAAAAAAATTAATTAATTTCTAATTTTTAAATTAATATTCCATTAATAACAAATTTAATTTCTAGTAACTCGTAAGTTGTTTTTTTTTTTTAATTATTTTCTTTATATAAATGATCATTTATGAAAGACCAATAGCAATAATGTTAAATTCTTAAGATAACATTTTATTGATATATTGAATATTTATATATTAATTGTATTATATATATATATATATATATATATATATATAAATATTTAATATATTAATTGCAGTAAATAATAATAATAAATTAGAACAATCAATTAATACGATGTTATAACTATTAAATAAAAATATTCATTATTTCTTTTTTTTTCAGGTTTATCGTGTAATAATATTTATATACGATTAATAAACTAATATCTTCACTTTATTAATTTATAGTTCCACTTTGATTGATCTATATTTAATTATATAAATTAATATAAAGTTAAATATATATATATATATATATATATATATATATATATATAATTATTTTACTGTAAAATAATTAGGGAGAAAATATTTACAATAGTTTATTTTAATATGGAATTCCTATGTCCTGAAATTCAAGAGACACAGTGTATATATATATATATATATATATATATAATATAAAACTTTATAAATAATAAAATATTTATATAAATAAGTTATGGTATATAACATTAAAATTAGTTACATATAATAAGTAAATTTTGATTGAGCTTAAAAAATAAAACCAACCACTTTTTTTTCTCCAAATAACTAGGAATTCTGTACCCACCCATATTCACCTGTGATTTGTTGGCCTTGAATTTAAATTGGATGCTCAAATTAATTAACTAAAAAAATTTAAGTGATTTAAATATTTAATTTCAACAATTCAAATACATTAAAAACAAAAACAAATGAAGTGCCTGACAAAAGGATTATTATGATATAATAAAAATGTAAAATTTTACCTTCATTATAAATAATAGAATTAAACTATTCCTGTGAACATCAAAAATTCATGTACATCTTATACTAATTTATAAAAAGATAAGCTAAATAAAGCTTTTGGGTTCATACCCCAAATATAAAGATTCTTTTTTTTTAATAAAAATTTTATCAAATTTTATTTTATCAATATTAATTATTAGAATAGAACCTTGATTTCAATTTCCTCTTATTCATAAATAGCTATATGAATAGGACTTGAAATTAATATTTTATCTATTATTCCAATTTTAAATTCAAGAAAAATAAACTTTTCAACTGAATCTTCAATTAAATAGTTTATTACACAAACTATTGTATCATCAGTAATTCTATTAGCAATTATCATAATAATAATAAGTTCGAAATTTTCATCAAAAATAAATCAAGAATCATTAATTATTTTTATTATAAATTCAAGACTTCTAATGAAAATAGGAATAACCCCGTTCCATGTTTGATTTCCAGAAGTTCTTGAAGGATTAGATTGAATAAATTGTATATTAATATTAACATGACAGAAAATTGCCCCTACAGTCCTGTTAATACTAAATATTAAATTCAAATCTTTTATAATAATTATTATTTTAATGGCAATAATTGTAAGAGGATTAATGGCATTTAATCAAATTAGGATACGAAAAATTTGAGCATATTCATCAATTAATCATATAGGATGAATAATTGCAATAATTTATCTTCAAACAACATGAATAATTTACTTTTTAATTTATTCAATTCTTACAATCAATGTAATTTTAATTATAAAGAAAAACAAAATTTATTTTATTAATCAATTAGTTCAGAAATTAAATTTTTATTTGAAAAATGACACGCTTTACAAAAACAAATAATCAAAAGTTTGTAGGAGAAACCTGACGTCAAACACGCTTGCCAATTAAGAGTACATAGACACTTTCACGACGAGAATTAACGAGCAACTAAACATTTGAGACCCACATTACTACTAGCGCCGTCTCTAGTTGAGACCCAACTTTGGCTACGGATATTACCATACCGTTGCGTATCTTAAACGATTCCTCAATCAACGATGTAAGGGAATATTATCATAAAAAATCGCTTTTTTACCTTCTCCGAGGTTCATATAATTTGAAAAAAACTTGAAAAGCTGTAGATAAAATACCTAGAGGAATATAAACTACAATAACATAAACACCAAAACTTGACTTAATTTTACAACCGGAGCATCTAAGTAGTTGTTTCGGAAAGTGCAACTATGTCGTATTCGTTATCACACGTGTAACTGCTGAGTGTTTGATAGCAAACCATGAGCATTTTGGTAGTATCGTTGTTTGAATCTGTTGTGATAGCGTTGATTCGGTTAGCGGGAATTAATATCTTTTTGAAAAAACGATTTTGACCATTTTTGAATATCTGCATCGTTCAACAACTGAAATATTTTTGCAAATAGAATCTGATTGGTACGTCTTCTTATCTCTGACAAGGCAGTAAATCGTGATTAAAGTACCTTTATTTTGTTACCCCGCTTGTATTTTGCAATACTGGAATAAAATTTAGTATTGTCATCGTTAATGTGTTTAATAAATCGTTTTTCAACAGTTTTCCCCATGAACTACACAACTTCTTCATATGCAGATACTAATTTAAAAGTCATTATGATTGTCTAAGAGTATTTATTCGTCACATTTCCGTAACAATGACCAAAGAGCATTTAAAAAAGTATCACGTAGATTTTTTACATCATCATACAATTTAGTTTATTATTGATGTGTATATTATTCGGATGCATACCTTTAAAGTCCTTGGCTGCATCTGGAGGAATACTGGTACCATCCAGAATCGCAATTTTTCTTTCACAGAGTGGTAGAGGTTCTAATAATTTGACAAAAGTTTGAAAAACTGTAGATAAAATGCTTTATCAGAGATAGGAAGTCTTATTCAAAAATGCCCATATTGTCTTTTCAAAAAGATACCGATTCCCACTATCACAATTAACTCTATCAGAACACATTCAAAAAACGGTATAATCTGTTACTTCTAAAATGTTCATAGTGTGTGATCAAAAACTCAGCAAATATATTTACGCAAGTGTGATAACGAATACAAGATAATTGCACTTTCCAAAAAAACTCTTACTTAGATATTTCCGGTTATCAAATTAATTCAAGTTTTGGTGCTGCTTATATTCTTGTAGCTTATATTCCTCCAGGAATTTTATCTACAGTTTTTTAAACTTTTTTCAAATCATTTGAACCTCTACCATTCTGTGAAAGTAAAATAGCGATTTGGATGACACTAATATTCCCCTAGATGCAGCCAGGGACTTAAAAGATTTAAATCAAGAATAATCCAAGACTAAATTGTATAATGATGTAAAAAATCTACGTGATACTTTTTTAAATGCCAATTGGTCATTGTTACAGAAATATAACGAATAAATACTCTTAGCCAATCATAATGTTTTTTTTATTAGTACCTGTATCTGAAGAAGTTGTGCAGTACATGGGGAAAACTGTTGAAAAATTATTTATTAAACAAATTAACGATGACAATAATAAATTTTATTCTAGTATTGCAAAATATAAGCAGGCAACAGAATAAAGGTACTTTAATCACGTTTTGCTGCGTTTTCAGAGATAGGAAGGCATGCCAATAAAAATGTGAATTAGAAGTGTCCAGTTACCGTCCTATCGCATTATCTAGTTGTATAGCAAAAGTTTTAGAGCAAATGGTTAATAAGCGCCTGAACAACTACCTAGATAGAAATCAATTAATTAACAGATATCAGACAGGATTCAAGAAAAACCATTCAACAAGGGATAATATACTACTGCTAACCAATGCAATACAAGAAGCATTCTTGAAAAGGGAACACTGTACAGCAGTATTACTTGATATCCAAAAAGCATACGACACGGTTTCGCGATATGGAGTCTTAGAAAAATTACATCGTTGGAGGGAAATCTGGCTTTATACCTAAAATCATTCCTAAAGGACAGATACTTTCAGGTGAAAATAGGAAACCTATCATCCAAGTATCTTTTGGAAAACGGAATTCCGCAAGGGTCGCCGGTTAGCGTAAGGCTATTCATAGTTGCAGTTAATGACTTAACAAGAACCTTAAACCCTTCTATAGGAAGATGCCTTTACGTAGATGATCTAGCAATATTTACTTCATCTAAGGGTAAAGTATCGCACAATGCTATGCTACAAACATCGATAATTGCCATAAATCAAGAAGCAGATTAACGTAGGATCTGCATCTCGACAATTAAAACAGTACAAATTACAAATTTTTAGGGATTACATTAGATGAAAAGTTGACGTGGAAGTGGCACATAGAACAAATACAAATAAATACACAAAGAGCACTTAATACCTTGAAATGCGTAGCTAACAAGAAATGGGGCGCAGATAGTATTACTGAGAGCATATAAAGCATTAATTTTACCGCATCCAGACTACGGGTGTATAGCGTACGGATCTGCATCGAAATATTTACTCAGAACCCTAGACGTGATTCAGAACCTGCATCCGTTACGCAATAGGTGCATTTCCTACCAGTCCCACATGCAGTATCCATGTAGAATCCCAGATTCTCCCCCTTAAATATAGGAGAATGTGGCTGATGTTGAAATATGCCGTAAAGATTAGAAACTGCAGAAAACACTTTATTAAGCAAATTATATTTCATCAACCCTTAGAGCATATAGCAATACAACGAAGCTTACCTCTTCATGTCAAAGTAAAGGAAGCACTTCAACAACTAAATGTAAACTATCCTCCAACAATAGAGAAATCTGAAATAAAAAAGTTAGTTTGGGGTAAATGGCAAGAAGAGTGGGATACAAAAAATACACAACTAAAATTACTTGAACCCAATGTCACTAAAAGAAAACAATACCCGCAAATGACGAGAAGGGACACTATAATATGCGCAAGGTTAAGAATAGGCCATACCAGTATGACACATAGCTATTTATTAAAAAATAGGGAACCACCAAGGTGTAAGCATTGCAACGATCTACTCACGGTAATACACGTATTTGAGAAATGCAATGAAACAAAATTATTTAGAATACAACACAAAATAAACAACGCAATAAAAGAAAGTTTCAAACTTGATTGCCAAAATGTCAAAAATGTGATAAGTTTCTTGAAACAAAGAAATCTATAAAATAAAATTTAGTATAAAGTATGAAGCCAATCTAGAATAAGGCAAATGTAGTCGATGTGGCAAATAACCAAGGAGTTGACGCCACAAAAAAAAAGATTCTATTTTCAAAAGCACTTCAGTTGTTGAACGATGGAGATCTTATCCAAAAGTGACCAAAATCGTTTTTTTCGCAAAGGTACTAATTCCCACTAACCCAATCAACGCTACAAGAACTAATTCAAGAAACTATATAATCAGTTCCTATCAAAATGTTCATTAAAATTAATACAAGTTTTGGTGTTTATGTTATTGTAGTTTATATTCCTCCAGGCATTTTATCTACAATTTTTCAAATTTTTTTCGAATTATTGGAACCTCGGGGAAGGTAAAATAGCGATTTTGGATGATATTAATATTACTACTATATATACTAATATATTATTGATACAGTCAGGGACTTAAACGATATAAATCAAGAATCATGCAAGACTATATTGTACGATGATGTAAAAAATGTACATGATACTTTTTCAAACACTGATTGGTCATTGTTTCAGAAATATAACGATGACGATAATGCTTGTCTTTATTTTTGTGACACGCTGTATAGTACTTTAAGTGTATTTTACCTATTTGTACTAAAACGTTTAAAAATAACTATCCGAAATGGTTTACAATAGAAACCATAAAAAATAATCGAATGAAAACCAAACTTTTGCATCCGTATAAAGAACAGAAATCTGGAACGGACCTACTTGCATATAAACAGTCAATTAAGGTTGCATATAATCAATTTATTTCCATTTCAAAAAATGCTATAGATGATGACGCAAAAAAGCCTTTTCGAACTCTGCTAATGCAAAAAAAAAACAATCTCGTATGCTACCAAAATTATTTTGGCGTTAGTTATGAGTCGCCACAAAATATTATAAATGCATTTAAAATGTACTGTAGCACCGTATACCTACCCGAAAGTTCTGAAGGCATGCATTCGTATTCGTAGTTATAATTTCAGCAATCAGCCTAATAATAGGGTAATACAGGACCTGACCAAATACCCTCGTATTTTGTTAAGCATTTTAACCATCTTAGTCAAGCCACTTTGTATTATTTTTAATAAAGGCTTCAAAACACGAGCATTTCCAGACCTATGGAGTACAGCAAATATTTGTCCAGTTTTTAAAAGTGGTGATGCATATTAAATCTCGAATTATATACCAATATGTATACTAAACAATTTTGGCAAAGTTTTCGAAATAGCATAAACTTATCTACTCAAAAATTGAAAATGTATTTCTTTAGACCAACATTAGTCCAGTCAATGACCGTTTTCCCGTATAATTTTGCCAAACAGCACTGATTTTCATAAAATTTTCATGATTTAGGTTTTACTTACCCTCTACTTCAAAGTTGACCCCGTACCGGGGGTTCCTTTTACCCTGGGGGTGGATGCCACCCCTTCTAAGGGGTGAAAAATGTTTCATTGAAAATGCCGAGAATTGATAGAATGACTAATTCTAAGCAATTTTTGTTCTATAAAGTTTTTTTTGAAAGTCAATATTTTTCGACTTATTCGCGAGTGAAAGTGTCAACTTCTCAACCAAAAAAACCACGTTTTCAGACGGTTTTTCGCGAATAACTCAAAAAGTAAGTATTTTATCGAAAAAATCATTCTTATTAAAAAGTGTAGCTTACAAAGAAACAAAACGAATGGTGGGTTTATGATGTCTGTAGACTCAAGACAAATGGAGTAATAGCTTCTTGAAGGTTAGTTCTTATTCGTCAAACGCCAAAATTAAAAGCTTCAACGTGAAATAATAAAAAAACAATGCATTTTTCGAACCTTTTTTAAACGGCTTGCAAAAACCTTTATTTCTATTTGTTTATATAAGTCCATATCATGAAAACTAAGCGAGTTATGACGAAAATAAGGTTGGTTCCTAAAAAATAATGTAAAAATCACCCCTTAATTACCAGCCTAATTGAAAATAATCTTTACCACTTTACAATTAACTTTATTTATGTACTTGTAATGTGCTCTACAAGTTTGACTGGTTTAAAGTGCTTGGTTTTGAAAAAATTTGAGCTTGAAGTGAAAAGAGCATTTTTTCAATTTTGCAATAAATTGCCTTTTCTTGTAAATATCTCAAAAACTATTAATGATATGCAAAATTTTGTAGAGTAAAAAATTGTAGGTTTTGCAAACCTAGTTATGTCTGGAAAATAAAAATATTAATCCACTTGATTGGGGTTGGGTTAATATTGAACGAGCATTAAATCCAATCAAAACTCCGAATCAACCTGCACCTGAAGAAGCTCTTGAAAACGATTGTTGTAGCTGTAAAAAATGGTGCGGTTCAGCGTGGGGTTGCCGAAGACTAGGACGATTCTGCAATTCGACATGTATAACATGCAACGGAGACAATTGTCGAAATAGTGCTCTAATCATGGACCAAGAAGAGGACGAGGAGGGAGACGAGGATGAGGCGGACGTGGGAAGGAATGAGGACGAAGAGGAAAAGTAAAACGAGAGTGAAGAGGATTTTTGGTTAGTTATAAGTTTTTTGCAATTAAAAGAAAATTTGTAATAAAAATAAAAAAATTAAAATTCATATAAAAATAAAATTCTTATTTTCCCTATTTTTTATTGCAAATTTTAATCACTAGGGTTTTTAAGGGTTGTAAAAATAGTTACATTACATTTTAAATAATGAAAAGATTGTATTATACTTTGAACTAAAAAAAATTTTTTCACTATAATTTTTTGCAAGGGGTGGTTTTATAAGGGTTAAAACTTATAAATAAATGATAAAAAATTATAACAGTACAGAAATCTTAATTTAATATCTCTATATGACTAAATCATTCCAAGCTGATGAATAAAATTTTTCAATACTATTTTTTAATGATTACTGTCATAGGTGGTGGTTTTTAGGGGTTGAAAATTTTCAATTCATTGTAATCCATCACTCAGAATGTGAATTGATGTTTATTTAATTTATTTAAAGAAGATTTCGATTACAAGCTTGAATCTACAATTTTATAATTATTTGCAAACATGGGTAGTTTTCTCCCCTAAAAAATAGTAAGCAACCAACTGCACAGGTTCATCTTTGATATAGAGGGTAAGTAGAACCTAAATCCAAAGTTTCATGCAAATCGGTGATATTTAATCATTCCAAGTTGCTGAAGAACATTTTGAAGATATTTTTGTTAATTATAACTATTCTAGGGGGTGGATTTTAGGGGTCCAAACTGTTTCATAGTAATAAATTGTGTCCCTTAATGTCGATTGACGTTCATTCAACTTATTTAAGGATGATTTCTATCGATTACACGCTCGAATCTACAATTCTAAAATTATTTTCGAATAGAGGTAGTTATCACTCCTAAAAAATAAAAAGCAACCCCCGGCACAGGGTCAACTTTGAAGTAGAGGGCAAGTAGAACATAAATCCATGTTTTTATGCAAATCGGTGCTGTTTGACAAAATTGTACTGTATCGCCGTATTTTACCTTCAATGACTGGACTACATGGTTTTATGTTTAAACTGTTACAGGCTAAATACTCACTAGAGCATCGAGCCCGTTAAAGAAATTTGTGACACGACATAACTCTGTGGTGTGGGGGGGTTCTTACTAAAAGATCCTAAAAGGCACTCGTAACAACCCCAAAACGTCATAATCAGCAGAAAAAGGCGCCACCTGTTAAAACATTTATAGCGGGAAAAACGTCATGATCAGATCTTAGATTGCCCTAACAGGAAACCAAAAGGTTCACTCAAAAATAAACTACTTTGCTACAAACATTTTACTCCAAAAATCGTTACGCAAAGTTTACCTAAACTTCAAACAAATAACAAACTGCTTACCTTTTGGCAAATCAGGCATCAGCAATTATGTCTACAATCGCTAAGTCGATACCCATAAAAATGCTTCAAAAGTGGGCGGCTTGTCGCACTACCCTCGTATGCATAAAAATACAAACAGCTGTTCGGGTCAGAACTTCATACATTTACGTTACATTGTTTATAATAAATCTGCACTTCAATATATTATTCTTCAGGAAAATCACTAATTATTTTACAACCATTCGCAATTATCTCAATCCACCCGGTATAAAATATGCTCAAATTAAAAAAAAACCAAAATATTACATTGAACCTTTAAAGTTACGTTAAAATTTCTATAATCAATGATACCTTTCAAATATAATTACTTTACTTCCAATAAACATAAAATATTGAGGTTAATTTCATGATCTAAATAAAAACAAACACTTTACGCGACATATGATGCTGTACAACAAATAATGGGTTTACACTTAAAAAAACATACAATAAGTACACTAACCTAAAAATACGTATATTGAATATTAATTAAAACAACACCACCATCAAAAGGTCACACAATTGTTACATAAATCAAATCCTCTAAGTAAATGAAATCTAGTTTACTTAAAAGGGTGCGAAACCAGCAGGTGTCAGTATGCCCTTACTGAAATTATTGTAAATTTGAAATAAAAAAACCAAAATAACAAACATTATAACCAACACGCGGCGTTCTCTTGTAATGCATAACCACATTTAATTTTGATACAATTCGTCAGGATCATAATTAAAAAAAAACACTCAGATAAATTTAAAATCATAAAACGGATGAGTACGCATGCATTAATTGCAAAAAGGCAGCATATTCAAACGTTCACATATAACACAAAAAAAAACCACCAGAATTCATTAAAATTTGTCATCCACAGTAAAACAAAATGCATTAAAGAATTTACCTTAAATTTGTTATACAAGCATCTTTGGTACCTAGAGATTCGAGGCCATCTCCGGCGACGGAAATGTGATCGGGATTGATACTTCACTAGCTTCTTCTAGCATAACTTAAATTGTGAATCTTCCTTTCCATACATTTGGTGGATATAACAATTGGTTGCAATTGCGTTAATATTTAAAACTTCCATAAAAATTCGATTACGCTACTGTGTACAAGTACTAACTGTCTCTTATTAATTTTAAAAACGAAAAACGAAAAATTAAAGCAGTTTGTAGTTTGTTTGACGTCGAAAATATACACAAAAGTTACCATTTTAAACAGGAACTTGTTACTTTGATCCGCAAAAAAAACCAAATTGCGAAATAGCGGGTCCATAGAACATGACTAAGCACTTAGAAAACACGAATACCACGTATTTCTATGTCCAAAAAATGTCATCATGACAAACGATACGATAAAATAATCCGAGGATATGGTGCATCCAAATATAATCCCAAGTGGAACCGGAGATCTACTACTGATCTACTCCAACGATAGTTCGATACACCCATGGCATGCGTAACCCCTTTCACACTTAACTAGCCTTTTGCGGATATTGCGCAAACAAAAAACACGTGAGTCTATCCCTGCATTCTGGTATAGACTGATCATAATTATTCATTATCCTCCACATTTGTTTTTTAACCACCTCCACTCTGCTTTACCCAAAAAACTTAAATATACCATTCCGCGCATACACGAAGTCTAACTCCAAGATCAACGGAAGGATTGCCTTATCAGCAACTGTTTCTTCTGGACACCTTATCTTAAGTAATTCGATATTTAATGAATTGGAACTTTCATAAAAAATAGCCTTTAGTGGTATGTACTTAAAGTCAAATCTTTTTTTTTTGGATCCTAATTCTTATCAGCAGGAATGGTGCCGGTCTGGCGGCTTACTAAAACCTTTGCAAAAGATGTACCTTACAATGCAATATTTGAATACGTACATTTTTATATAACGCAATCCCAACGTGACTTAACCAAATTAAAATACGAAATTTATTTCTACAAATACACTAACGAACGTTTCTTTTCAAACTCTAGTACTTCCCTGAATATCCATACCAAAATGTAAATCATATTTTCCTTTTAGAAAATACAAAAACATCCGTAAATCTTTAAATTACGTAAACGACAAAAGAAAACGTTTCAATCTAAAAGTTTCTCCAATCTATGATGCACGGTTAAATCTAATTACGAGAATCTATACCCCATTCAAAGTGTTCGGTACTAACAAATAATGTATAAATTCGAAATTTATCAAGAAATCTTAATAAAATCATGGATACATGACAAAACATCAAAAATATAAAATAACTTCATGCACAGAAAAACGTCATCCAATTCACTATGTTTACGGCATTGGTATGCATTAAAAATTAAACCCATTGTACATCAGACCGAAACTTTGACGATAAATTTTCTTTCTCTGAACACGCCGACTTTGTAGCCCGACTTACCGTTCAAATTTTACGATTTATACAGCACAATTGCATATTTTATTCACAATTAGTTTGTACCATACCGTTTTTTTAACCATTTAAAGGTTGAAAGTATATGATTCTACGGGTTTACTTTAAGCGGTCAGTAATAGCAAAAAAAAGGAGACAGTAATGAGATGAAGCGTTCAGTGATGGATCACTTTCCAACCTGTGGGGTATTGTCGATTTAAACTATCAATGTCAAATTGACAACTTGCCAATTTTAATAAAGGGCCAAGAGTATGCAACAAATAATAACAAAAAATAATATTCAATGAATAATGTGTACAATTATTTTAAAGTCAAATTTATCTTCCGAAAGGAAGTGATACGCAATTTTTCTTAAGTAAAATTTTAATAATAAATGAAATATTTGGTTGAAGCTTGCAAGTTCAAGATTTCAACATCAATAATCTCATCCCTTAATTTTAATTACCCCAATTATCATCATATTGAACACGTAGAAAGCATAGAATATAAATATCAGTGATCAATAAAGGAAAAAAGAACACGCAATGGCGTTAACATCACAAAAGATAGGGTGAATACGCTTCGGTAATTGTATGCGCTAGCCTTAAGGACGTTTATATGGCACTATGCAACAAAAAGCGTGTTCATCTGCTTACCTAAATACAGCTTTCGTTGAAATCACAAAAAAACACAGACAAGTAATTACCTTACATTTGCAGAGACTTTGCTCTAACTTTTCGTTCCCCCGCTCACAGTGACAAGATGCAATTCTCGTACAATTGACCCCTTCGTTAATTGATCGGGAAATACAAGCTGAATCTTTAATCGCAAAGGAACATCGAATTATTTAACTTAGTCCAGGGGTCTTTTTAGCTGCCTATCTGGTTCCGTGCACACAAATCAGTAACTTATTTACACGTTGTTTGTTGTATACACAAAATATACTAGCAATTTTATATCCAGCCGTTTATTGTCTATTGCCGAACAGTTGTGGGCATACTTTAGTGATTTAGTACGGCGCAAGATCTTCCATAAACGATACATCAAAATACGATATCTACCAATATTTAAATCCGCTACAGCGTGAACATATCCAAATGAACACTTTCTCTTCACTAAGAGTACGAGAACGTTAATAAACTCGACGAAACATCAAACCAAACTTCCCTGGAGTGATTGAATACTATCTTGAAATCCACAAACAGTGAACAGTTAACTTTTTTACGATATGCTCAAGATACCACAGGTTGCATGAATAGGTATACACCCTCTCTGTCAACTGTCTTCTACTACTAAAAGAATTTAAAAAACATTTACCCCCCCCCCCCAAGATCACGTCATCTTTTATCATTACTAATAAAAATGTTACATTCAAATTGCGAACTGGACGCTTCGCATGAGAAAAAGCAACCTCCGCGTGTGTTGACCAAAAACCAGATAACTAGAATTGAGATAACAAACATCCAGTTTTTTAATAACAACCCCCTTGCCCCAACTGAATAACAACTTTATCCATAAATGAACTGGTAGACTACAAAGTACTCAGAACCATACGTTGCGCTACGAGGTTACATAAGCACGACAACAAAGTAATTCAAGCCAAAAAAGAACTTAATATTATGTTTCTTAAATTCCTTACAGCAACAAAATAATTTCATTCCCGAAACGAATGCATTCTCTTTTTACACAAGATTTTAAAATAGTATATAGGGAAAGCTAATATTCATTTAAAATTATACACTCGATATACAAATATATTAATATTCAAACATTGGAACCAAATTCAGATTTTGAAGACTTTATCTTCCTTGAATTAATTCTTTTTTGTATATTTTTATCATTAAAAAATTTAAGGTACTACTTATAAAACGTTAGTGTCTCAAAAATTATGTTAGTCTAGAACCCAAAAAATCCAGGATCCGCCACTGTCCTTATCAGTATAATAATTTCCAGAGATAAAAAATATTTTATATTTATTATTAACCTTATAAAATTATTTTTATTTGTTACTCGATAGTAAACATGCATTAACCTAACTAAACAGAAGATATGTAATAAAATCACTTTTATAAGCTACTGACTTGTAAAAAGTCCACTTTTATTAATAGCATGCGTATGTGTAACCATAATTTGACAATTAGTAACCCGTCGTCGCAGTCATGCTTGAAGGTACCGCTGACGAGATATTTAAAATGTTATTACAAATACATTTTTATCATAAAGTCACATTTTTAATATAATTTACAAATGAATAACAAATAATAGTAGATTATTATGTAAGATGTGCGAGTTGATCGTTATTGCAAAATTTAGCGAAATGTTGATCAACTTACACGTCGAACGAAATATACTATTTTATCTTCAAGCCTCCAATAAGTATCTGTCGGAGTAATGGACTGATGACAAGCGTGCGTCATTCTGACAGATTGTTTCTATCTGAAATTTTCTATCAAAATCACAATATCCTAGCCCCATTATTAGTTTCAACTGCACGCTTATTATTATATTGAAAGAGTAAAGGGGTATGTGATTTGAAATACACAAATAAAAGACAACTTAAACTAACAAAATTGACAGTAATATTGACAAGTTTATTATGGACTTGAAGATAAAATATATTACGTTATATGCAAGGTAACAGTTTTTACTGGTTTTAAAAGATCACAAGCTGGCCTAACGGGTAAACTTCTCTCGTCAGTAAAAGCCCATTTACCATGGTAATAATTAAAATACTACTTTTTCTTCACTTGAAAATATCAATTTATCAAGCCACTGTCAGAGATGTATTTACATCTGCGTCACTATGTTTACCTCGAAAATGTCGCTTGACCGACTAGCCTGTAAAAATTACTAGTCAGCAAAAATGTTACGCATGTGCTCATATATCTTTTGCTATTATAGTACATAACTAAACAACAGTAACGTGCGTTTTGTAGGGTATTTTGATGCACTTTGTATGTGTAGTATTTTGATAATGTATGTAACGTGTTTTGAACGTAGCTGATGTTAGTTTGCATGAAAAGAATCTTTTTTGTGTATGCGTAATGTAAGTTGGAGTAATTGATATGCCACTGGAATTTAATGAGGCATTGATTATCGTGTGAAGGAATATTTAAATGCTGTAGAAATATTTTCGTGTTGAAAGCGTTAAATTTGGTTGAGAAATAATGTTTTGAGTAAATTTTTGTTGATACAGCACTGGTAAAACTACTGGTCTTTTTGCTACTGTATGTGAAGTAATTTGAACTAAAGAAATGGTTGTAGACGTATGAGTGAGTGAGTTTATAATATATTGATGTTTTATTAACGTACAGTAAGGAATATGTATGGATATTTTTATAATATGGTGCAATAGGAAAATTTAATGCATGTTGAAGAACCAAGTGATAGAATGTGAAGGAGTTCGTTAGATTTTGCGGAAATAAGATTCACCCACATACGAGATTTACATAGAAAGTTGAGAGATAATCTGTATGTGAATGTAATTGCAATTGATGATTTCTTCGGAAAGTTTTTAGTAAATTTACAAAGTAATTCAAGATGGCTGCGTTTATTTCGCATCGTTAGCGTCTTCTTCCACGATGGAACCTTTGACGCGGCAAAGAAACGCACGAAATGCTCAGTTGTGATAGGTGAATTTTGATCTTAGCGCGAATTTATTGTGACCTATTGGCAATATCGTGGGTAGTAGGTATATAAGCGATATTCAAATTTGAGGGGTGAGTCGGTAAGTTACTTGGTTAGAGGTTTTACTCTGAGGACGGTTCCGTGCGCGTGATAACCATTAGAATGGGTAGTGTTGGAGTTTACTTGTGAAATTATAGTTTAGCAGAGCAAGTATAGCGACTGCATTAACCCATAAGGGGATTAGATATTAGAAGTTAACACAGCAAATATTTTGTTATTAGTGTTCAATTGTGGGACATGTGACCTAATATTATAGAGAGTACCGAAGGTAACCATTTAAGTGATCGACATAAAAGTTTGTGAAATTTAGTTAAGATACTGGTGGTCATCATTGACATTGAACGTGTACAATCTTTAGCAATATCAAATTGATTGTATAAAAGTAAATTAACCCATTAACCCATAAGGGGATTAGATATTAGAAGTTAACACAGCAAATATTTTGTTATTAGTGTTCAATTGTGGGACATGTGACCTAATATTATTATAGAGAGTACCGAAGGTAACCATTTAAGTGATCGACATAAAAGTTTGTGAAATTTAGTTAAGATACTGGTGGTCATCATTGACATTGAACGTGTACAATCTTTAGCAATATCAAATTGATTGTATAAAAGTAAATTAGAACCTTAATGTGTATATGGAAGTAACTTTTTTTCATTGTGGTAAACGTTTTGAAGGGCAAACATCACAGTATAAGGTGATGTGATGTTAGGATAAAAAGCCCCTATACCCGGTATGCGAGTGAAAAAATCATAGACACTGCGTTAGTGAGTACTACAGCCGAGTGCGTAGCGCGAATATACGGCTACCTCTTGTGTTTTGTGCATAGTGCGTCTAAGAATTAACAAAAAAAGGATAACCGAAGCAGATCATATGGACTACAACTACCGCACCGAAAAAGGATTAATTAATGTAATACGTAAGAATTAGATTCAAGTTTTATTGAACCAAAACAAGTATGATTATCTTTTAAGTACACTTTTTTTGTTGTTGTATTAATTAAGGTTCATTCAAAGAAAAAAAAAGGTAATCGAACTTATTTGATTGTTTTTAGTTTTAGGAATTCAGTAATTTTAGTCTTAACGTATTAATGTGTGTTTGGTAGTTTTTTTAAACCACGTCGTTGTATATTTACATGCGAATTTGTCAATATATACACACTGTTTAATTTATTTTGTCATTTATTTGTGTCAATTGTGTGCCTAACTGGTTACACCTTCTGATAAGTGAAATTAGTCTTTGCATATTTTCGAATTTAATGATCGACTGGAAATTGCGTAATGAGCCAGATCGATCACAAAATTTCATTTTAGCTTTGAAATATTATTGCAGAACACTACTAACAAAGTACTTATTATTATTTTTTATTCAGCATGAATTACAGTTTTGAAGCATTAAAGTTTAAATTTATTAATGATTGTCTAAATACGATTTTAAAGATAAAGTAGTAATAAGATATAAACATATTATTGATGATAAAAGCACTAACCGCTCTATGTTTGAATTATTCAGCAATTAACGAATATTTGTTGTTAAACTGATTTCGTTTACTTTATTTAGAATTTTCTAAATTGGGAATATTTATTTAATTCAAAGTTTTATGATAGTTAGAAATATAAATTTACAGGTATACGAAGGATTCTTAAAAAGTATTCAAATTAACATCTTAAGATTTGGGAATTTTCATTTGTACAGAGTATGTTCAACAAGTTTACGACTCGTGTTTTTCAGAATTTTCTTAAGCTTTTGGATCAATTTATCTTGAAATGTGATTGAATTTAACTGGTGAATGGTTTTACTGAGTAGGCTGCAGTCCTGTCTTCCACAGTCAGATAGGATTAATTTACCATCCCGCCTAAGACTAATTATTTTAGCAAAATTTAAGATTGTGGTGGCGCCTAGAGACAATTTTTCCCGGACTGAGCTTTGTGAGTTGTAAATTTATGGTAAGTATAAGGTATTTGAAACTACTTTTCAATCATTTTATTCCTTATATCGACCATACGCATTCCCACTGTAGCTAGCTTGGCAACCCGCTTATTTCGGTAAGTATACGGGACGCCTAGTGCGTTTATCTACATATATGACTGACTAACTGACTGACTGATATATCAACGCACAGCGTGAACCGCTGGTCCTAGAGACATGAAATTTGGAGGGTGTGTTCTTTGTGAAGTGTAGGTTTTTCGAAATTCCACCCCTAAGAGAGTGAAATGGAGGGTTTAACTTTTTTGTCAAACTTTTTATTCTATGGGTCGATTGACTTGAGAATTTGTACACATACTCTTCAATTAAAATTATGGGACACGGATATCACAAAATTTAAATGTCCTCTGAGATCGCAGTAATGCGCGACGGGTACGACTAGTGGTTTACAATAATTATTTATAAGTGAGGAAAAAAATGAAATATTTGAAAACATACGCAAGATAACGGATTTCGCTCCAAAAGGTGATTGGCTAGCCTAACAGCCCGCCAATCATGTACTTCTGCCTGCTCGTAAAAAAACCCTTTTATTATGCTAGTATTGTTAAATACTATAAATTATTTAGGCTATAACATCAAACTAAATGGGTTAGTTGGAATGGAGTTTTATAATAAAGTATGAATCTCATTCCAAAACTTACTTAAAATGTAGCAGTATAGAACATTAAAACAATGTAAATACTGAAGTAATTTAAACCCTGAATTACACGTGTAAGTTATCTATAAGTTCTAATTATGCTCTTTGATTAAACTCTGTAATATTTTTGAATCATTACTGAAGTTGTAGATATTTATCTTTGCCGTACTTTTATTTTCATATGTACATTCTGTGGATCCACACTAAACCAAAACGAAATAGGTTTGATTCTAAGGGGAATAAGGTATACGATAGCAATTTTCTTCACGCCATATGAGGTCAAGAAATATACAGATTTTGTTATGAATATTTTGTTTGCTGTTAATTTTTCAATTCCTATAAGGAGTTCGCCGTTCTATTTTCGTTTCGTTAATAACAGAGCGAAGTCTAAACAGCTGAATTGCTTCTCTGTGTGATTGTTAAAATAAAAATTTTAGTACATAAGGCTTTGAGCATTTATAAGAACCCTTAGAAAATAACTTTGCGACATTCCAACTCAACTCGTACAAATTGGAAACGTTTTGAAAAGTAAAGTGTTTCAATGATGAAAACCATTAACAATATTATGAAAGGAATAAAAATGTAATGTTTAATGGTTCAGTATTTGCTTTCTTTCTTCTGTGAATAATAAACTGCTGTTTTTGTTATTGATTTTGAATAATAAGTTCATACGTAAAAAATGAAAGCATGAGTCAAAAGTGGTGTATATATCTAGCATTTTTAAGCATTTTTTTTTAAATTTTATGTGTCATTAACTATCATGTAATAACAATAATAAAATAATAATAACAACAATACTAATAATAATAATAATAATACTAATAATATAATAATTGTTGAATTGTTTATTTCATATATATACAATTTAAGGTCCAACTAAGTCCGGTAGACTTGACAGTCAGTTCCATATCTACATAATAAAATTATTTACATTTTCATTTCATTACAATAAAAAATATTCTATGACGCCGTAATTTACATTATCATTTTTCAATACAGTAATTTACATTATATTAGTCCATACAGTATCCATGTATTCTTTTGCCTTTAACCTAATTATCCCATTCCATATCTTTTTTTTCCGTTTTGAAATTTATATTAATGAATACATATCCATCTTTTCTTTTCTTTAATTTCCTTAATCAATTTATCTCATTTTATATGTAACCATAACTAATTTTCAGAGTCCATTTCGAATTACCCATTAAAATAATGTTCATACAACAGTATCCATGTAGTAAATACCATTTACCATTGAAGATATGTCCTGCCTCAGATTCCAATTTCTAATAGGCAATATTCAGTTTCCATTTCATTCGTTATCTAAATCCATCTAAATAACGTCTATCATTTACTCTATTAATCAATTGAATTTCAAATTTCGCTACCTTTTTCAATAACATTTTAAAATAACCATTGTTTCAAGTCCATTATTCTAACGAACACTCTAAGGTAGTTTGCACTTTCGATAATTACTTGTATTAGAAGCCCAGGTATCTATTTCACGAACCCATATTCGTTTATTATTATTTATAATCAATAGTCAATTACCACTAACCATGAACGTATCCTTATTGTTATATTAAGCACTGAGTAAAATACATTCTATCTGTGTACTAACATGATTATTTTAAACAATTAAATTAAAAGTATGAGTTCTAAACACCATAAGATAATCATAAACAAAAGTATATTTAATAAAATTTAAAACTTAATTTTCCTTTAAAATGAAAGTATCGTTCTATTACCATAGTTAACGATAGATACGATAATATTTATGTTAAAGTTTATAAACAAAATTAAATTCTTTCTTAACCAAAATAAGTACCATTTAAATCAGTGTGTGTGGGTATTGATAAACATTTTTCTTAAATCGCATATGGTCTTAATATATTCCGGTTTCTCGTTATCATTCTTCTTCACTAATATGCGTTCTTGATCCACGCGTATTTATACCTTAACTCACGTGCCTTTTACGGACTTCTTGATATAAAGACCGCTTTCATTTGAAAGATGTTCATTAAAGTAGTAGCGATTACAGGATTTTTCGTTTCTTCTGTTAATCCATGCCACCACAGTCTACCTGCTAATAATAATAATAATAATATTATTATTATTATTATTATATATAATATAATAATAATAACAATAATAATAATGAAAAAGTCTATTATTATCCGTGTTTGAAACTAAATAAAGACCCTTACTTGTGGATAATTATAGACCTATTTCTCTGACGTCGTGTCTCTGCAAACTACTGGAAAAGATGGTTAATGCAGCTTAATGTGGATTTTAGAACGGAACTGCCTACTATCGAAGCATCAAATGGGTGCTAGGCGTTCTAGGTCTACAGCTGACTGCTTAGTGCAACTCGAGTCAGACATTCTAAATTGTTTTGCAGCAAGACACCACGTATGAAAATTAAAGGACCGCTATTTCAGTTTATAAAAACTTTTTGGCAAATAGAGCATTTCAGTACGCATTAACAATTGCCTATCCCAGGAGCGGTACAGCCGAACGGAATTCAGGCTCAACACTCAGTGTCACATTATTTTCAATCGTAATGAATAAGTTGGTAGAGTGCCTGTCCCAAGATATCGGTAAAACTTTATACGTTGATGACTTAGTCATATATAAGTCAGGTCCTATAACAAAGGACCTACTTCACCCTTGCAACTCGAAATTAATCGACTGGTGAAAACGGCTAAAGAAATGAGTCTTACGTTATCTTCGACAAAATCGTATGGAGTCCATTTTGTCGACTAAGGTCTAACACGACCATCCTAGGTTTAAAATTGAGGTTACACTAGAAGTTAGGAATGAAGTACGTTTTTAGGAGTTCTGTTTGATAAAAGGCTGTATTGGAAAAAACATATAGAACACTTGACCACGAGAATAAAGACGACCATTAACACTAAATACCTAGCGCATATATCGTGGGGTGAAGAAAGAAGCCCTTCTTAGGATATACGAGTCCTTAATTCTGTCCAAGCTTAGTTACGGTGGAGTTGTTTTGTCAAGCGCCAGAAAGTCACACATTCTAAAGCTGAACAAGATTCACTGTGCAGGACTAAGGTTATGTAACGGGCTTTCGAATATCTAGACTAGACGACATTTGCTTCGAATCTAATACTATTCCTTCAATATATCCTTAATGCTACTGTCCTCAATCATGCTCTGAGAACAAACGGCCAACCAAATCATCCTAGCTATAATTCCTTTAGCAATTGTCATGATGTCGACCAATTTACTAATAGCAGGTCTGCCATGCGCCCAGCCGGAATAAGATCTATCGACATAAGCAAAGACATTGGACTGGTCTATCCATTTCAAGTGTATTCCCTTGATGCATGCGAAATACCGCCATGGCTAATTAGTAATCCGAGCATCCACATAGATAACTGTGTTCGCGATGAAACTGTTATAGAAGTAACCAAAAAATCATTTGCCAAAATGTTAGCTGAACACGATGGTTACACTGTAATATTCACAGATGGCTCTAAATGCCAAACAGGAGTTGGAAGTGCTATTTATGTAAATAGTAAAGCATATAACTGGTCCATATCGAAATATGCGAGCGTGTCAACTCCCGAATCGTATGCAATACTACAAGCGCTGTATTATTGTGATTTATGTAGAGAAAGTAAGTTTTTAATCTGTAGCGACTCTCTAAGTTCGTTGCGAGCACTAGAAAACACTTACTCAACAGACACTCTAATTAAAAAATACTGGTTAGTATGCATGGTTAACAAAGTCAGATAAAAAGATATGTTTTGCTTGGTGTCCCTCTCACTGTGGAATAGAAGAAACGAACATGCAGATGTTGGCACGTGAGGCCGCACACAGTGCAGAAATCGACATATTTCAAGTTCGTCCTGAAGATGTGAAATTGACAATAAAAAGAAAATTGTAAATTACGCGTTTGATAATTGGGTAAATAACTCTGCATTTTCAAAAATTAAAACAGACCCTACGATATGGAGATTTAGAAACAGTCACTGAAGAGCAAGTACATAACTCGATTACGCATAGGGCATACTAATCTTACCTCAACATATTTGCTTTTAAGAGAAAAACCCATTCTGCACTGAATGTAATGAATTGCTTACTATGCCATATATTAATAAAATGTAAACTTTACACTAGGCAGAGAATTCAAAATAAATTAGGTGACACTATAGAACAATGTTTAAATAATGACGTACAGAGCATCCACAACTTAATCAAGTTCTTAAATGAAACCAGTTTACTAAGAAAAATTTGAACTGATCAGCGCATTAATGTTAAAATGTACGAATGTATTCGCTATATACTGCTAAGCGTGCAAATGACCTAGTTGTCGAAGCACTCAACCAAAAAAAAATTAAAGACAGAAAAAGAGCATTGAAAAAGTTTATGTCAAATCCAACGATAGAAAATATGGTGGAGTTTAAAAGGCTACGTCCTTTGGCGTGGAAGAAAATAAAAGAGGCAAAGAAAAGGTTCTGGCAAATCTTTGTAAATACTATTACATCAAATACACCACCTTCAATAATATGGAAGAAGATAAAAGCTATCTCCGGAATATTTAAAGGTAGTAATTTACCGAAGTTACGAAAAGGTGATGAATTGGTAACCGAACCCTTTGATATTGAAGAACTGATTGCCAAACACTACGCACAAGTAACCCGCACAAACAGCTACCCCCAAGAATCTATCGAAAAAAAAACAACGTGAAGAACTTCTCGATTTTACTGAAAACACAGACAAACGTACAATGGGAAAATAACAATAACAGAACTAATACATGAAATAAAAGAACTTAAAAATACAGCAGTAGGTATAGATAACATCTGTAGTGCACTGTTAAAGAACTTACCACAAACAGGTCTACATGACCTTCTGTTTATTTTTAATAAAATATGGAAAGAAGGGAACTATCCTCAAAAGTGAAAAATTGCTGTAATTGTTCGTCTTCGAAAGAAAAATAAGGATTCCTTAGAACCGGCCAATTACAGACCAATATCATTAAAAAGCTGTGTAGGCAAGATTCTGGAACGGATAGTTAATAAAGATTAGTCAAGCTAATAGAAGAAAACAAGTATATAAACCCTTTTCAAGCGCGGTTTCGAAAAAATTACTCCACAAACGATAACCTGGAAAACCTTGCTACAACAATCCAAGAAAGCTTCAGTAATAGGGAGCACCTCAACGCAGTATTTTTTGAAGTAGTGAAGGGGTATGATACGGTTTGGGGATACTCTGTGTTAAAAAGGGTACACGACTGGGGATTATGGGAAATATGGCGTCCTTTCTAAGTGATAGATACTTTAAAGTGAGAATAGGCTTGTCATCTACACACAGCTTAGAAAACGGGATTCCTCAGGGTTCACTAATTAGTGTTACCCTATTTATTATTGCGGTGAATAATATAGCACAATCGTCAAATCCAGAAATCGGTCGCTGTTTATATGTGAACGACATAGCTCTCTCTTTCTCTCTCTCTATATGTATATATATATATATATATATATATATATATATATATATATATGTCGTCTAAAAGAATACCCAAATCAAGAAAGTATAAACGAAATTGTGCGACAAGCGGAAGACGTAGGTTTTCGCATTTCTGCAGAGAAAACCGTTTGCATGCACTTATGCAAGCTACGAATTCCACACTATCCACCAAACCTATTTTTCAAAGGTAAGCCGTTGTTACGCGTAGAAAACGTAAAATTTCTAGGAATGGTGTTAGACCCAGCACTTACATGGAAATCCATCACGAGGAATTAGAAATTAATACAAGAAAATCACTTAACTTAATAAGACGCTTAGCTAACTCTAAATGGGGTGCAAATTGACAAGTTTTAATCCGATTGTATAAAATATTAATTCTCTTCAGGATAGTTTATGGAAGCATAGTTTGCAGATCGGCGTGTAAAACTCGACTAAAAATATTGGATGTTATACAAAACCTTTCACTAAGATACTCTATTGGAGCCTTTCCAACCAGCCCAATTAGTAGTCTCTACGCCGAAGCGGGAATACTGCCTTTAATATTAAGGAGAATGTGGCTGCTTTTAAAGTATACATGCAAAATATTATCGAATGATACACATTTTAATCACCAGCTGCTGTATAAAGAGCAAGTGCACACAAAATTTAACATACTAATATATTCAGCTATAGCTAGCGCTTGTAAACAGGCAACAATAAACGACAACGAATTAGGGAACCTCTCCCAAATTAGTCAAAAAATTAACGATTTGTGGCAAGACGTGGAATAATGAAAATTGAGAATTAGGACAGCATGTTCCATTGGTGAATACTCGAAAAGAAGGAGTCGTATTAACACGTCTCAGAATTGGACATACCAAATTAACCCATTCCTATCTACTGACAAATCTCCTATCAACATGTGCAATTCGTGTAATAGTGAGATTACGGTTAAATACGTGCTTGTCGAATGTGACGATCTTAAACATCGCAGACATAGATATAACTTAACAGAAACAGTAGCGGAGTTACTATCTATTAGAAGATGTACGTTAAAGAGAGTATTTCAGTTTTTGCATACATCAAACTTATTTGAAAAAATATAAGCAATATAAAGATTGAGCAGTAGAAGAGTAAGCTATAAACATTAAGCAGTGCAATTAATGGCAATAACCTCGCAGTTGACGCCATCTCAAAAATAAAAATAATTGAATTGAATTGAATCTATTGCAGAATATGTACATAGTTTAAGGTCCAACAAACTCAACAGACTTATCTGTTGGTACTCTGCGTATTACACGCAAAATAAAAGTTATACACTTCCATTACTTACAATTCATAGTCTTCCTGGCGCTAGAAAGTACGTACAGTTGTAAATATTATAGAAACAGTGATTACAATGGTAAATAAGCATTTCACATTATAAAAAATTTCTGTTACGATAGAAAAAAAAGGTACATATTTATATATGTTCACAGTTTTTATTTTATTTAGGTCACCACACGTATGAATTTGTTTTAGTGTGTCATTCAATTAACACTGATTGCAACCAGTTCTTTACTTGTTTTTTAAAAACAATTATTGGAGTTTTCCTTATGCCTTCAGGCAGGCTATTATATAACTTTAGAATTACGTTTCTTTGTTTGTAACGTCTTTTGTCCATATTTGTTAAAGCTACGTAGCACACAGTATTTTGTTCTATGTATACTGTAATAATGTTCATTTGTTCTTTTACATTCATGCTAACCATAATAATGGATTAAATGCCATAATTGATAAAAACCTTTGGGAGTTTATGTCATATTTTTCTAACAATTGGTGACTATTAGGTTTTACGGATTTGCTGATTAATTTCAATATTCTCACTTGCAGGTGTTCTAATTTCTTTAAATGAGCCCCACACTTGAACGCCGTATCTCAGTACTGACCTGTTTAATAAGGAAAAACATCCTATAATTTTTTTAAGTTTATGGTATATGTAATTATATGTTTGTCATAATTTAAGGTGTTATGCAACTTAATTCTTAAATACACTGTCTCTTTGACTTAGATTTCTTCCATGA
The DNA here is from genome assembly GCA_036346205.1 of Vesta saturnalis. NCBI lineage: Eukaryota > Metazoa > Arthropoda > Insecta > Coleoptera > Lampyridae > Vesta > Vesta saturnalis. Next base: position 2,273,129 of record JARFJB010001932.1, read on the forward strand.
GTCTATTTTATTAACGAATTTACTTATTTTTGCTACACTTTTGCATGTTTTTATATCTTCATGGGAGTAGAAAATAACTGCATCATCAGAATATATATATATATATATATATATATATATATATATATATATATATATATATATATATATACAGGGTTAGTTAAAAGTATGGAGACTGCGATTTATTGTCGTTAATATTCATTTTAGGAAATTATGTTCAATACAAAAGTTTGTAATGAAATTATTATCTATATTTGAGAATACTTGAATTATTTTTTTCTTCAATTGTTTTTAAGTTACGACGTCATCGATATTTTTTTGAAATGACAACGTATATTTCTGATTATTGATTTCGATAGTACATTCTATTCTCTTTTCAACGGTATACAATTTTCAATATGTTACATTTGAAAAAAATTGAGAAAAAGTGCCTTAATGTTCAAATATTAAAGATCCATTAAATTAGCAGAATTAATCTAGATAGAAAAAGCGAGGCGATAAACAAACTCGAGCGAGGTAACTTTATCAGTGGTTATTGTTTATGTCAAATAGTTGACATATTTCAATTGTGCAATTTGTTGCTGTTAATATTAGCAATGGCGAGTTTAAGTGAACGTGAAAGAATTGAAATACTTATGATGCTGGGTTATGGAAATAGACGCAGAAGTTTACGAGACGCTTGTAATTTATTTAATGACACGCATCCAAACAGAAATCAAATTCTAAATCCGTTGTTGGTAAAACCTTAAAACGCTTTGAACAAACCGGTAGTGTTAAAGATTTACCAAGGAGTGGTAGACCAGAACAGCGAAAAGCGATGATAAAAACTGAATGTTCTATTGGCCATAGCTGAAGATTCCCATTTATCAACCAATCAATTAGCGGCCAATCACAATATTTCACAGTCATCGGTCGTTTCAATTTTAAAAGTGAAAAGTATAAACCTTATAAGGTACAACTTCTACACGAGTTGACGGAAGATGATTTTGATAGGAGACTACAATTTTGTGAAGAAATGTCAAATATTTCCAATAATAATGCAAATTTCGTCAACAATATTCTTTTCTCTGACGAAGCTACCTTTTGTCTTACCGGTGAAGTAAACAGACATAATTGCAGATATTGGCCATCGGAAAATCCTTTTGGTTTATGGAGCACCATACGCAGTACCCCAAAAGGTTAATGTTTGGGTTGGCATTCGAGGGGTCATATTATCGGTCCCTTTTTCATCAATGGCAATTTAACTTCGGCTCTGTATTTGCAGTTATTGCAAAATGAAATTATACCTGCTTGTGCTATGCTGTATCCAGATGAAAACAATGAACACCTTCCCAATAACAGTATCTGGTTTCAGCAAGATGGCGCCCCACCACATTATGGTGTAAATGTTCGTCAATATTTGGATAACGTCTTTCCAAACAGATGGATTGGGAGACGAGGAAGTATTGAATGGCCAGCTCGTTCGCCTGATTTAAGCCCTTTAGATTTTTTCTTTGGGGATACGTAAAAACAGGGTTTACAAAGATAAGCCCAACGATGTCGCAGATTTAAAATCCGAATTACCAGAACGATAGAAGAAATTCGAGAATTTTACAAAATTCTATTCAGGGTTTTGTAAATCGATTGAGTCATTGTCAAATTAGAAATGAAACAATTTGAACACTTACTTTAATTTAGTTAGTTATTAATTTGTTTTAATGATAAGATTGTAACTGATAAGATTATTGCAAATAAATGAGTCTAGTTACCGTGTTAATTAATTCTGCTAATTTAATGGATCTTTAATATTTGAACATTAAGGCACTTTTTCTCAATTTTTTTCAAATGTAACATATTGAAAATTGTATACCGTTGAAAATCGAAATCAATAATCAGAAATATAGGTTGTCATTTCAAAAAAATATCGATGACGTCGTAACTTAAAAACAATGGAAGAAAAAAATAATTCAAGTATTCTCAAATGTAGATAATAATTTCATAACAAACTTTTGTATTGAACATAATTTCCTAAAATGAATATTAACGACAATAAATCGCCGTCTCCATACTTTTAAGTAACCCTGTATGTACGATTCTTTTGGTTCTTCTTTACTCCTTTTGTGTTCTATTCCTCTTGACTGCGCATAACCCAAGTATGTACGGGTGTCTCCTGCGTGGACGGAGGATTTCTCCTTAACTATTAGAGATATCAAAATCAATTTTGGTGGGGTAATACCAGATCATTGGACCTACATTTTAAAAATACTTAGGTATGTACAGGGTGATTGACAAAAATATGCCAACTCAAACCTATGTTTTTTTTAATGGAACACCCCGTATATTTTTGCCTTTTTGGATTCAGTGTTACATTTAGAATAAAAGTATAGAATAAAAGTATAGAAATTTGTATCTGTATCACTAACCGTTCTGCAGATATCGTCACTTTAGCACCAAAATAGAGTTAACTTTGGAATCACGATGCGAGCGTCACCACGATTTTGTAAATCTGTTTATACCACCGACTATTAATAATAGTCTACTAACAAACAAAGTGGGAAATTTTTCGAAAATATGTAAAACTATACAGAATGATTACTTACGCGAATTGTTATTTTTCTCAATTTTTTCAAATACAACACCCTATACATTGTTTCACATTTCGATTCCCCGTGAAAAGTAGATACTAATTGATAATCGGTTTCATAGCCATAAGACGGACCCTTCTTGAGATATTGACGCTTTATTTGAAAATATTGACATACAGAAGAACAAGTAAAACAAAGTCCAGAGGAAATAAGAAAATACGAATGGCAAAAAAATTCTTTAACTGATAGGAAAACTTAATTAATAACTAAACAATAAAATAATGCTCTATACCTAAAAATAAGTTGAACAAGTAAAAAATAAAGAATAGAACCATAAATTCATATTAAATGTTCAAAATGCTGACCACGATTAGCTAAACACTTTGCAATTCGCTCGGTAAACGAAAGATTAACTCGCAACAACATTAGAGGCGAAAGGTATTGAAACGCAGCTATAATTCTATTTTTCATATGTTCGCTTGTGGTGGCAGGATGTTGATAAACTTTTTCTTTAACGTAGGCCCAAAGGAAGAAATCAAGGGGCGTAAGACCCGGTGACCTGGCTAGCCAGTTTTGCACACCACCTTGTCCTATCCACCTCATCGGATAATTTCTATCGAGATATTGCCTAACGTTGATTGCATAGGGCGGCGCGGCGCCATCCAGTTGAAACCGCATCGTACGAATATTATCTACCTCGATATTTTCCAAAGGTCGGGCAAATTATTTTCCAAAAACTGTAATTATCTTTCTCCAGAAAGACTCCCATCAAAGAAAAAAGGACCAACCACATTAAAATTGATTATACCACCTCATACATTAACTGACATCGATGCTGGTGATCAACGACTCTTAAGATGTGTGAATTAGTATCTGAATAGTGATGATAGTTATGTGTATTAATATTGCCATTATTGCGAACAGTTGCCTCATCCGTAAATAGAATGTTATTAACAAAATTGGGCTATTCATTTACTTTAGTAGTTACCCATTGGCAAAAAGATTCACTTGAAGCTTGATGTTGCTCGATATGATAAGGATGCAATTTGTTTTTTTTTTAATAAAGCTGCGAACTGTATTTCTATTTAGGTCTAGGCGTGTACTTAGCTCTCTGGTACTAATTTGCGGATTTTCTATAAGAGATGCCACAACTTGAAACTCAATTTGTTCATTTGGGCTTGTTTTTGCACGATTGGGATGACACACTTCCAGAATTTATAAATCTATCAGCTACATTCATAAACAATTATTCTCTCTGGGTATCGTCCACAGTACAAACGGGTAGCCAGCAAAGCATTTCTTTGAGCTTCGCGGTAAATAAAGATCATATCGACCATTTCTTCTTTGGAAGAATTCATTTTATACAAAAATTGATAAAACGACAATCCAAAAACACACAAACTAATGGAACAATATTTTAATGATTATACAAACCTCAAAACAATAGATGCAATTGTTCCTCTTTATTACGAGCGGGTAGCCTACCTGATTTGTTTTGTTGAATTCTATTGTCATTTATATTAATATTTTTACGTAAAAGGGTCAATATCTCAAGAAGGGTCCGTCTTATGGCTATGAAACCTATTATCAATTAGTATCTACTTTTCACAGGGAATCGAAAAAATACACAGGGTGTTGCATTTGAAAAAATCTAGAAAAATTACATTTCGCGTAAGTTAATCATTCTGTATAGTTTTACTTTCTCAGTTTGTTAGTAAACTATTATTAATAGTCGGTGGTATAAACAGACAACGCTCGCATCGTGGTTCCAAGGTTAAGTCTATTTTGGTACTAAAGTGACGATATGTGCAGAACGGTTAGTGATACAGATACAAATTTCCATACATTTATTCTAAATGTAACTATGAATCCAAAAATGCAAAAATATATAGGGTGTTTCATTAAAAAAATACAGATTTGTTAGTAGATTATTATTAATAGTCGGTGGTATAAACAGATTTACAAAATCGTGGTGACAACTTCGCATCGCGATTCCAAAGTTAATTCTATTTTGGTACCAAAGTGACGATATCTGCAGAACGGTTAGTGATACAGATACAAATTTCTATACTTTTGTTCTAAATGTAACACTGAATCCAAAAAGGCAAAAATATACAGGGTGTTCCATTAAAAAAAACATAGGTTTGGGTTGGCATATTTTTGTCAATCACCCTGTATATACCTAAGTATTTTTAGAATGTAGGTCCAATGCTCGTGTATTACCACACCAAAATTGGTTTTGATATCTCTAATAGTTAAGGAGAAATCCTCCGTCCACGCAGGAGACACCCATCCGTACATAGTTGGGTTATGCGCAGTCAAGAGGAATAGAACACAAAAGGAGTAAAGAAGAACCAAAAGAATCGTACACAAAAAGGTTACGTTTCGCGCTCAAAACGGAACTTTGTCTAATTTATGTTAGAGGTTAACATACGCAAAAGCTCTGGCCGGGTCGGCAAAAATCCGATGCGGCATTCATTGATTTCTAGACAACCAACTATTTTTGATAAACGCCTAGTAGAACAGCAGCTGTTTATTTACCTGGTTGAAATTCGAACTGCACAGGAGAAAATGATTTATATCTGTTGATACATGAATGCAGTGTGCTAAGATAAATGTGTTCAAATATTTCTGAAAAAATGGAGCTTAAGGCTATAGGACGGTAATTGCCCATGATGTCGTGCGCCCCATTCTCGTAGACGGAAATAATGTTAAATTTCAGAGAGCTAGGAAATTTACCTGTTGTCTATGATAGATTGCTGACAATTGTTAGAGGTATACTTATAATGAATTGCATAACTTTTAATGATATTAACGACTTGATCGCTAGTAGTCGGAAGCAAAACGAAAACTGTTGATGAGATTGCAAGAATTTTAATGTGTAGTGTTATTTGGAGGTTTAGTTATCTGTTAGCTAATCTTAAGGATTGTTGGTACATGCGCAATTGGCTTGTCATTGTCAGAAACGGCCAGAACAGCAGTACACATAGTTTTCACTAGTGTGTTATTAGAGCTGTTTATATAGTTTTGGTAATACTGCCTTTCAGTAGCCTTGAGCAAATTTGGTTTATTGATAATACTGTTTTATACAATTCTGGAAACTGTTTTTTGAGCAAGAGCATGTCACATAAATTCAGAGATGACATTATAACTTGTTTGTTCACCCATCTATTGGACAAGCCATACAATTCTTTTTCATAGGAAAATTTGATTCAAAATGATAACAAAGTGTAGTATAGAAATAATTAAATACTTCATTAATAATCCTAAATTGATGAAATATGGGCCAATCCAGATCTGCTGTCTTAAGCAATTAATTTTAAGCTAATCATAATAAATAAATTGACAATTGTTTCATTGTACAAGAGGTTCAGCTCACTGAAAGAAAATGTTTAGATAGCACGAAAAACGAAAACTTTAGGCAAAACAATGCTGCGGCCTGGTCGTCTTGTAAAGTTGTAGATTATTTTGTTAAATAAAATGGCATAACCTAGTAAATAAATACTATACTTGTATATTATCATAAAAGTCGAACCGCGTACTAAGCAACTCCAGCCAAATGAAAAAGACGTATATCAATTCTTTTATACTAAATACACAGTCTCCAATTTACCATAATTTTAAATTATAATGTACAGGGTGGTTCATTGTCGATGTTTTCTTATGTGAAGTACCCTTTCTATTACACATAGACAAAAAGTAATATGGGGTGTTTGTGCTCGATTTTGGTGTTAATTAAGATCCAATAGTCATAATCAAGATATCTCTGACCGTTATTGCGCAATTATCCAAAATTGAAAAAATGGCGATGTTGAAAAACTTAAATAACTTTTTTATTTCCAAATGTATCGACAAACTGTAAAAACATTCTTAAGGCACTTTTTTAAGTAGAATCCGTTAGTGCTTTCACATCTTTCATACCTCCTTAATTTAAAAAGATATGACATAAAGTTGAATTTTTTATATGGAAACCATAGTTGGCTATAACTTTTAAATGACATTTTTTATGCTTTTCAAAAATATATAACACTTCTATGCTATTTTAATAATTAATTGATTTTTTAAGTTTTTCGTATTTACGATTTATATTAAGAATACACAGTAGGCATAGGAGGCTGAGATTTATTTAAGTCAAAACAAATGATACCTATATGTCAAATAATAAAGTAAAAATTAGAAGTGTGCAACAAAATGATCTAGGACTATTAGTTATTAACATTCCTAATTATATAAATTCAGAAAAATTTTGCGTGTTAAAGTGTTTTACATTATCCGAAGGTGATACGAATGTTGCATCGGAATTATATTTACAAAATTTTCCTGAAACGCAGCATCCAAATAAAAATATTTTTAAACAGTATAGTTAATAGAAATTAAAATTTTGCTAGCTCAAAACAATATCGTAATTAATTTTAGGTTACACAAAAATTTAATTGAATTCGGTTATTTTAAAAATCCCAGACCAAAAACTTACTTTAAACGAAATTCTGAAGACAATTCATTGGTCGTCTTAGGACAAGACGAAGCAGAGCCAATAACTTCATCTAGGCGTGTCGAAGCAAAGCTCTTCCAATTTTAAAGAAACACATACCATTGATATAGATTTCGGAAAGAACATTTTTTGGCTATAGACGACAGAAGGCGACGTACTGAGTTTTGTAACTGGTATATAAGTCAGTGCCAAAATATACCTAATTTTTCAAACTCTATTGCATGATCAGACGAGGCGCATATCAGTAGTGATGGTATTTTTAATAATCACAATTTACCTTACTGGGCAGATACTAACGCTATTGTTAGTGTTGTTCGCAGGAGGCAAGGGAAATTTGGAATAAATGTGTGGTGCTGCATTAAAACGGATGTTTTTATTATCACATGTATGAAGGAACATTAAACTCAATGAAATATCTCGATATTCTACGAATTCATTTGGAGGGATTTCTAGAGAGTCTTCCCTTAGCATAATATTGCAATGTCATATTTCAGCAAGACGGAACTCCCGCACATAATTCCCGTGTGGTTACTGACTACTTAAATTTGCGTTTTCCTAATAGCTGGATGGGAACGACAGCACCAATTTTGTGGCCTGCTCGTTCACTCGATCTTTCGTCTCTTGATTTCTTTTTATGGGGTTTTTTGAAAAACATTATATACAAAAGAACTAATAATACTGTGAATGAGTTAAAAAAAAGTGTTCGTGTGGCTTTTACACAATTAACGCCATTATCAATATATAACTCTATAAAGTCAATTAGAAGACGATGCGAAGTCTGCATCCAAAAAGAGGGCGCATAGTTTGAAAAATATTTATAGTTTTAGTGTGTTTTTTATATTGATATTTTGTGTTCATATTTTTGTTCGTTTATAGAATTAGATGCTTACATACATATAAAAATTGATTTGCTGGTAGCTTTTCATAATTTCTGAGGATGTTATATTGTTTATTTTCATTTAATTTCAATTTACATTTGAGGTTTTTTGGTAATTTTATATTCAATCTTTATATTTTATAATTTGTTGCCATTCCACAAGAAGAACATTACAATTAAACTTATTTGAATTACAAAATGTCTCTAAAATATTTTACTGAAAGTGAAATGTCTTTTTTGAGTATAATATCTTTATTCAATTTCATATCTGGTTTTTTAAGCCAACGGTCATTCTTAGTAAATATACCAATTAAGGAAAACTTAAAAAAATCAATTAATTATTAAAATAGCATAGAGGTGTTATGTATTTTTAAAAAGCACAAAGAAATGTCACTTAAAAATGTCATAGCCAACTATGTTTTTCATATAAAAAAATACAACTTTATGTCATATCTTTTTAAATTAAAGAGCTATTAAAAATGTGAATGCACTAACGGATTCTATTTAAGAATGTTTTTACAGTTTGTCGATACATTTAGAAACATAGAATTTATTCAAGTTTTTCAAAATCGCCATTTTTACAATTTTGGCTAATTGCGCAATAACGGTCAGAGATATCTTGATTATGTCTCTAAAATATTTTACTGGAAGTGAAATTTCTTTTTTGAGTAGAACATCTTGATTCAATTTCATATCTGGTTTTCTAAACCAACTGTTATCCTTAATAAAAATACCAATTAAGGAAAACGTAAAAAATCAATTAATTATTAAAATAGCATAGAGGTGTTATATATTTTTAAGAAGCACAAAAAATATGTCACTTAAAAATGTCATAGCCAACTATGGTTTCCGTATAAAAAAATACAACTTTATGTCATATCTTTGTAAATTTATTCAAGTTTTTCAAAATCGCCATTTTTTCAATCTTGGCCTCACAGATATCTTGATTATGACCATTGGATCTTAATTAACACCAAAATTGAGCACACGGACCCTATATTAGTTTTTGTCTATCTGTAATAGAAAGGGTACTTCCCATAAGAAAACATCGAAAATGAAACACTCTACCTAGGCTCAGTTGTTTTTAATACAAAGTATTCCGAAACGGGGGTCTACCATTAACTTGGATTTGTATACGTTGCTTCGCAAAACGTTAGACGTGCGTAGTTACGGATTCCGCAAAATAAAACACTAATGTAGATTAGAAAAGTTGACATTAGGAGAAGCTGGAACCGTTTTAAAAATTTGTCACTTTACAGCCGTTGGTGAGCGGCGCTAAAGTTTTTTTCAAAATGAAAGGTGTCACTGGCAATAAGACGGATACAACAGTTTTTGTTTTTTCATAGAATCGCTTTTCACTGAGCTTCGGTGTTAAAATTTATAAATTAAGTAGTAGTTTAAATAGTGTACGTTATTTTGTAACTCCACACCACTCTGCATCTCTCTCTCCCTCTCTGTGTTGTTCCTATCCGTTATCTCGACTGATTCTGTTTGATGGTCAACCAGCTCCAGGCTGATTGACGCATTTTCCCGTGCTTAGCATTGCCCAGGATGAGCAACTACGTGACTTTCATCTTTGTTGATTAGCGTGAGTTTGTCTTTCACGATTTTTTTACAAAAGATGTTCGAAGATGTTTCCATTTTCTTGAATACATAACGCGAGTCTTCGCTCAAAATGGCTAATAGTTGTTAGTAATACGGCCCGTGGTATGTTTGTATACGCAGTTTCGATTCTCTGAATCATGTCTTTTCGAGTTGTGGGCTCCCGCTCATACACGACATTTTTAAATAAACCCATAAATAAAAGTCAGATGATATCAAGTAGCGAGATCACGCTGGCCATGCTACTGGTCCATCTCGTCCAATCCACATGCCATTGTAGCGTCTATTTAGATAATATCTTACAATTCCCGCATAATGTGACGGGGCTCCATCTAATTGAATCCATATTCTGAGTCTGAGTCTTGTGTACAAGTCAACACCTTCAAATAATCCTGGTGGTTTATTCCTTAGAAAGGTTAAAAAGGTCTGGCCGTTTACTTTACCATTAAAGATGTATGGACCAATCAGGTAGCCGTTAATAATACCGCACCACACGTTAATACTCCAGCGATATTGGTTGTCAATTTGTTTGTACCAACGAGGATTAACATCTGCCCAATAATGACAATTGTGTCTGTTCAGTTCTCCAGTATTTTGAAATGTTGCTTCATCACTAAACATTACATAATAAAAAAAGGATGGATTATCTCTAATCATTTTTTGGGCCCATCGGTAAAACTGTAAGCGTAACCAAATATCATTTGGTGTAATACGTTATGCGATATGGATGATATTCTTATTTTCTTAAAATTCTTAGGATGGTAGTTCTAGGTATACCTGTTTGTCTCTCCATTTGGGAGCTACTATTATGAGAATTGAGCCAATACACGTACATCGTTCTCATCATACCCATGATTTTGTCTCCTACGTACTAAATTACCCCGTTGAGCTCTTAAATAATTTCTTCGAAGAACAACAGCATTCGGATGACGCCTATTTGGACACCGAACTTGATAAAGAGCAGCAGCTTGACCATAATTATTACGACATTCGCCAAGAAAAAGCATCATGTCAACTCTTTCTTGTGGAGGATATTTTTTATTTTATTTTTAATCTCGACGTAGATTTTAATGAGTATCAAGTGTTAACCACCAATATGATAACCAAAACGAGTACTAAACTTAACTGTCAACTTACATGTAAACATAGTAATAAAAAAGTGTTATTTTTTCATCGTATATCAAGGTATCTATGTATTTACTTTTACTTAATTTATAAACTTTGGAACACCGTAACTCAGTGAAAAGTGATCCGATGAAAAAAAAAAAAAAACTCTCGTATTCGTCTTATTGCCAGCTACAACTTTCGTTTGGAAAAAAATCCACTCCCATTTCAAAAAATGGCCGCTATGATTAAATCTCTAAAGTGGCAGTATCTACAGTTAAATTGATAGTCATCATCTTTCCTCAAAACCATAAAGCTTTTGTCTGAAACATTTTTGAAAAATTCTCCTATTCGAGATATTCGTATCAATTAAAACATTTTCTTTTCTCAACGTGCGTTTTGTTTTTCCTTCCACGAAATTGAGCAGGTGAAACAATTCCAGTTTCTCTTATCCGCCTATCTACCGCCACAAATGTTTTTCTATTGGGAACAACGCGTCCTGGATATTTATGAGCATATGTTCTCACAGCCTTTTCAGAATTGCCCTGGAATTCTCCTAGTACTAAATGCATGTCAGCATATTCAGAAAATGTGCATGTTAGCATTTTTGTATTTGATTATTAACAACTACACCGAGGTACAGGAGCCTACTAAGATCCGAGGAGTATTTGTAACATTGATATATCAGTGATTTGTGATTAGTTGTAGTTTTAATCCATAGTAAACTCTAAACTATTATTATGAACACTACCTGTAATGAAAATTCATTTTTACGCAAAACCTGTAAACTTACTATAGTTCATTATTATAAGTTTTTGTTATGAACGGATAAATTCAAAGGTAAATATGTAATTAATTTTTAATTACTATATTTCATTTGAATCATATCGTTTCAGTTTCTATTTCGTAAAATAAACTTGGCATTTTTCGCAGTTAATTAATAAATTGCTTTCATGTGTGGCGAAATTAAATTTGAAATATCTCGAAAATGGAGTGCTCTACAGAGATGAACTAAGACTACCTTTTCTGTGGCAAATTGTATGAGGAATAATTATGAGTTTTAATCTTTACGATATGCAGGGTGTGCAAAAGTTTAGCTCAAAATCATTTGATTTCCCCCTAATTATACGCCAATGGATTATCCTATTTTGTCAAAATACAGTGTACTAATTCGTCGTATCGAACAAGTAACATGTACCTATATTCAAGTTAATGAGTAACGAATGAAAACCCAAAACGTCACAATTGAATAATCTAGACTGTTTTTAAATTAATATAAGTTTTTCCTTCATATGGAACAACACCCCAACAACTAAATCATTTAAATTAAATGAATATATTACATGACATTTCTCAATAAAGAAAAGTTCCTGTATGTTATCAAGAAGAATAACATTATTTTGTGTTTAGACTTTTCCATATTTCCCTTATTATGGTAGGGACGACGTACAACAGAGTATATACACATTTATTTCCATAGAAGGAAAGTGTAGCAATTTAATATTATTAATACAAAATAATCAAACACGGAATTGATTTACTCGTATTGTGTAAAACTTTTAATTAGTTTTGTAAAATATGCAGATACCAACGTTATCTATCTTTATGTCGAAAGTTTAACGAGAAAGGTTTTTCTCGGATATTTTAAGAGTAGGTAGGTATTTAAAGGAAATTTGTAAACTTAAATCAATATTGCTTACTAAACGTCTGGTATTTGCAAAGTTATCTCACGTTAATAATTGTTAACCAATAAATACCGTTTAGGTGTATGATAAACTTGACAATAAAGCACGCATGCCTTTACCGAATATTTTTAAGTAGCGAAGGGCATTTTCTGTTAACATTCAACAAAACCTCAAGAAGGAATTTATAAATTTCCATGCTTTAGGAGCACTCTGAAGTGCCATAGTAATTTTGCATTGTTTTATGTAAGATTGCACGACGCCATTTGTTATCGTAAAATGTATAGAAGTACCAATTTTATTTAGTTAAGTAAAAATTAATTAAAAAGGCTTTTTATCATCGAATATGTAAAATTTTATTTTACATTAAAAATTCAATAAAAACCGCCGTTTCGCGGTGTTTACTTAAGATATTTAATTTACATACAAATTAGAAATTTTATTATTCATTTGATATCTGTGTAATAAAACTGTTGTATTGTGTAAAGTGTTCAGGTTAATTTATGTATTATAATGGTAGAACATAATTGCGAAGGGTTATTTATTAAGGTTAATGATGCTGTGTGATACTAATTTGTAAGGATATTATGTATAATCCAAAAAGCAATAGTATCCTTTACATAAAATGTGCGGTTCAGATTCTGATAAACATATTATACATGTGGACTCTTCCTAATCATATCTGAAATTTTTCAAATGAAGTATTTTCGTATGTATACAAATATACAAATGTAAATACCAAAATGATAATTTAGAATGTCGTCAGTAAGGTTAATTAATAAAGCAGTAAATAATACTGTGAAAGAATAAAATACAACACAAAATTTGCAAATACGTACGTGGTTTGTTTTCTACATCTACATTGTTGAAAAAGCCTGTAATAGTATATTAAAATACAAATATCATAATGTTAGTATTACCGGGAGAGCACAAGATTGTAACACGAGACGCGAAGCGTCGAGCTTTCGCAAAGCACAAGCACGGTAATACACATTATGAAACGTGTGTTTTATACCAAGTGTCCCACTATATTTTCCCCTATTTCACGGGCTTATAACTTTTAAAGTTAGAAACTTGCGGTTTTCACTGTAATGCTTCACAATGATACAAGTTTTGATTGGACTAATCTAAATTTTTTCTTCACTTCCTGTTAGCCAAAAACCAAATGGTTTTTATAATTTTCTTTGTTGACTTTTTTTAATGTAACACCCTGTATATTTTGTGATAGGGCGAAAGGCATTTCTTTCAGCTATCCGTCGGTATAAAGTTTTTTAAAAATCGATGCAGAATTAACTGAGCAATCAATTTTTAAGTAGAGGCCTGCAAAATCGGTGGTCAACAATTATTTATCAGTAATTTTTTAGTAGGCAGGCTCTGGAATATTTTTATCATAAATCTCACAATTTAGTGAGCTGTTCATAGCATAAGTCTGCAAAATCAGTTCATGAAAACAAAATTAAATGTATAAGATCTTTTATTTGACAATTTATTGAGAACAATTTAACATATAATCACAAACATATTCATAGGATAAAATAATTGTCTCGTAGACACCTTAGTTTAACAAATGTTCTATATGGCCCCCGTTTTCACTAATACATAATACAAAAAAAATTCTAAAAACCACCATTTTGTTTTTGGATAACCGGAAGTGAAGAAAAAATTTAGATGAGTCCAATCAAAACTTGTATCATTGTGAAGCATTTCACTGAAAAAACCGCAAGTGTAACTTTATTCGTTTAAAAGTTATAAGCCCTTGAAATAGGGAAAAATATAGTGGGACACCCCGTACAATTTTAATTGTTATAAAACAATTTTAGAAATTGCAATTTGCTGATTTGCATTATCGTCAGATTGTATTTTTGTATGTTGGCTACACTGATAGTAAACTGACATTAAGAAATTGACAATTTTTCGCATAATCTTTAGACGTTAGGTCTAACAGCTGTATGGAAAACCTCCAAATCCAGGGTAGCCAATGCCATAAATCGAAATGTGCCAAAAACTGTAAAATAAAGTTTGCGTTATGCATCATTATCGTTCTGTTTTCACCCCATAACAGAACGATAATGTTAACTTTATGATACAGAATTAGAAAAATGTTTTTGTGCACGATTATATTATAATGTGATAATTATAACCAAATTTCGTCGATGTCAAAAATTTAAAACAATAGGTACAAAACTATGAGTTTAATTAAAAATATTTACAATGCAAACTATGAGTTTAATTAAAAATATTTACAATGCAATTATTACAATGAGTCATGTTTATACTATGTGGTACAATTCCTCAACTATCTCAGTTATTGCGTTTAAAACTAAGTAAACCAAAACGTCAAATGAACTATCAATGTTTCGTGCCTGCTTTTCTATTCGTTTTCATGGTAACGCACCAATACCTACTATCATAAAGGAGAAATGTATTTCTTTTGAAAACAATTCATTTTGTAATTCATTTTAAACATTCAATATATTAATCGTGTATAAAATTTTGTATGTATTGCGGACATAACTTACTGGTTTTTTATGGTTCTACGGCGGTTCCCTAAAAATAGTGCCTCGGACCATAGAAACCTCACTATGCCCTTAAAACACAAATAAGAATTATCTCACATTAGACCGTGAAAGCGAGCAAATCTTATTGGCTAGTCACACATAGATAATATTAAGCCTGTCTTGCATATCAGTTTTTTATATGAGTACGCGGGTAAAGGATAGTTTGATACAATAAAACCTTAACGCACACAACCATTTTGTGTGGGGGAACTTAATGTCCCAACATTAAGGTTCATTTTTGGTAAAAATCCAGGCAAGAACAGCTTTAACGGTCTACATTAAGATTAACCCATCCACTTAAGAGACGGCGATTTCTACGTATTTTATTGCTTTAGATCAAGTTGTCAGGGTATTTTGAACACCCTGTATACGTAGTAGGTAATTTTGTTTGTAGTTTTATTCGCTTAGTTAGATTCCGTATACACATATATTTTTTTTTTGTCAGGTTATGTTTTATAGTAAATTTGTTTTAACGTGTAACGACCTTTAGGGATGGGAGTGTGTGGTGAGCTTTAGATTCTTTGTTTGTGAAATTATTATTCCGAAATTTAGGTTGTTTTTCCTTATTATTTCTCGTTCATAGAAGTTTGATTAACGCTTATTTGTAAATAGTTGTTTATAAGTTTAATTAAGGTTTATTTCGTTTGTTTTCCGTAAAATATAATAGAAAGTTAAGTAATTTAAATAAGTAGTGTAGAATTATCGGCGTATGATGTCATGGTAGCGACATATAGACGCTTAAGTATAGTTGTCCAGTTTATTATTAGGTATTTTGGTTTTGATTCATAGAGATTGCATGTGGGCCTTATTGTTCGTACTTTAAGGTAAACATACAGAGGCTGTATTCGTTGATCTTGCTGACGTATTGTTTTTAAAATTTACGAGTCCTTACGGACGAGAACGAAATTGTATTGGGGTACTAAATTTTCTCCTTCCGTTTTTTAATTGGTGGAATTAAAGTAGATAAGATTTTTTAAGAGAGGGATTAAAATCCAAAATGGAAATGTTAATAATTTTGGGAGTCTAAGACAGATCACGCTTTCGAGTAGTTGTACGTTGCGGCTTGTGTTACGCTTTAAGGGTGGTTTAGAACGTTGATATTTGAACCTTGTGGTGTTTAACGAACGTATTTTTTGTAGTAAGGGTAGTTTAACTATTCCTGAAGGTAACCTGTGACAAAGGATTTATTCAAATTGTTCATCACCAAAGGATTATACCTTGTGCCGATTTCGGTTTTACGTAACATTACCTGGAGGACATCTTCGTGTTTTCTTAGTGCGTCGATGGACTTCTTGGTTTATATCGCCTTTGCGGATTTATTTAAAATCATCGTTCTTGAGTGCCACTTAATTATCGTATGAAGCGTGTGTAAAGATAAAGAAACTTTCGCTATATAGATATTAAAATTTATAGTTATTTAAACAAATTAATAAGGATTGTTAGTGGAAAATTAAAATTATTTAAAGGAACATTAGAAGCTAAAAGTTATCAAGCAATTTTGAACACTCACATTAACCTTTTAACGAGATTAAATTAAATTATTCGTGTATAACGGAATATCAGTCAACATTTTATCATCATTTTGCCGGACCAGGAGTTTCCATTCGTTATAACCGATCACTTGAGTCGTATCTATCGTTGTAACACAGAGGAGGTGCTATCTAGACTGTAGGTAATATAACAGTGGCTTTATATTGAAAATTTTGAAGATTTTTGTGTCTCGAATTATTTTATTTGTTGATGAAGGTTGGAAAGCGGAGTTGTGTATCGTTTTTTGTTAACGTAAGTTGTTGTTTTAAATTTAATTATCGGAATTAATTATAGTTTTAACGCTCCGCCTTCACACTTTTTTTATTTTTTGATTTTATTAGTAAAGGGCAATCGACCCTATTGTAGTTGTGTGGATATATAATCCACGGTTTATTTATATTTAGGTTAAACGATTTAGTACGGCGTAAGCAGATTCTGATCAGACATCCTGTCGCCTAATAAGCCTTTGTAGTTTTTTGTCCATCTTTATCGTATAATAAAATACTTATCTTTTTGGGATTTTTAATGGTGTACTTTAAATTATACAATCTAAACGTTTCGATAACACTTACAGTTATCTTCGTCAGTAGTAATGTTAGTTAAAATTGTTAAAGATGTAGTAAACAATTTTGTCAAATTTGAAAAATTCAAACATAAACATAAGCCTGCTATTAATATAACAGTTTGAGAAACGTATAAGCCAACTATAAAATTGTAGTAAAGAATAACTAGGTCATTAAAATTAAATATTGTTAAACTGCCTCAAAGATGACAAACCAGAACACTCTCTACGCGAAAGCTAACGATGAAATTTGCCAGCCAAAAACACATTTAACAAAATTTAATCGAGTTATGATGTAAGTGTAAAGTTGTGAAAACTTCAATTTTAAAATGATAGAAGCATTCACAAATCCAAACATTACATCAAAAAATAACCCAGTTAAATCTAACAAAGAGATATCTTTATCAATAATTGGAAGTGTTATTAACAATGAAAAGCACAATGCAGAACGTTCTTTGTAATTTTTAATTTCAATTTAATTTCAACTACTTATGTTAAATTATAGTGCTGTGGAAATTTAACATATAATTGATAAAGCATTTGCTTCAAGGTCTAGGAAAAACACAGCAAAAACCTAGACATACCAAAAGTTGAAAACAAATTAAAATCAAGGCGTATCATTATGCTCTTTTTAATTATAAGATGCCAAAACCTATTTAAACGGAGATTTTCTTCTTGTCTATTAAAATTATTCGGGTGTTTATATATTTCAATAGCTTCACGTTGCAAACGAACATAATAATGGTTTGTCTTGACAATATTTTCATATTGTCAAATTGAATGTCATGATTTAAATTATTCAGGGCATGGTCAGCCACAGCAGACCTCTCTGGTTGACCCAATCTACAAAATCTCATATGTTCTTTGCGTCTTGTATCAAAGCTACGTTTTGTGGTCCCGATGTATACTTTTCCACATGAACAAGATAACTTATACACTCCGGAAGATGATAAAGGGTTTGACACATCTTTAGGTGATCTTAAATGTTCTTTAATTTTTCTTGTAGGTTTAAAAATAGTCCTAATGCCATGTTTGATTAGGATTTTTCAATTCTATTTGTAACATTAGCTATAAAAGGAAGAAAAGCAGTACCAACATTAAGAACTGGTTTTTCTTTAAGGTTACGCCTAGAAGGTGTAATAACATTATTAATATCTGTAAGTGAATATCCATTATCTTGTAAGGATTTTCTTAAATATTTATATTCATCATTCAAAAATTCAGGGTCACAAATTCGTTTTGCTCGATCTACTAAAGATTTAATTACACTAATTTTTGACGTGGATGGTGGTTGGATAATTTATGAAGGTATCTATCAGTGTGTGTCGGCTTTCTGTAAACCTTAAAAGATAGTGAATTATTATTTTAGATATTAATATGTCAAGAAATGGTAAACTTCCATTAGTTTCTTTTTCCATGGTAAACTGAATACTAGGATGTATACCATTTATAAAAACCAAAAACTCATGCAGTGCTTCTTCTCCATGTCTCCAAATAACAAATGTGTCATCTACATATCTATACCAAACTGAAGGTTTTTTAGGTGTATTTTGTAACGTTAATGTTTCAAATTTTTCCATATAAAAATTAGCTATAACAGGACTAAGGGGACTACCCATTGCTACACCTTCAATCTGTTCATAAAATTTATTATTCCACTGAAAATAAGTTGTAGTAAGACAGTGCTGAAAAAGAATGGTTATGTCCTTTGGAAAAAGATGATCTATGTATTCAATAGTTTCTTTTAGAGGTACTTTTGTAAAAAGTGAAATAACATCAAAACTGACCATTATATCACCCTCTTCAATTTTGAAACTATGCATTTTTTCAACAAAGTCGGCAGAATTTTTAATGTAATGGGGCGTTTTTCCTATATGAGGTTGTAATAACAATGTAAGATGTTTTGCAAGGTGATATGTAGGAGAACCAATTGCACTAACAATAGGCCTTAAAGGAATATTAGGTTTATGAATTTTGGTAAACCATATAGTTTTGGTGAAATAGCTTCAGAGTTAGATAGTTTCTTCTTTATTTCTTCAGGAATAGATGATAATTTAATCAGCTCTTTAGTTTTTAAAAGAAACTTTTTGTTGGATCTTTGGTATTTCATGATAAGTTTCTGGTCCCAACAATTGTTCTATCTTAGTGTTATAATCGTTCATATTTAATATAACAGTTGCATTACCTTTATCTGATTTTAATATTATAATATTTTCATTGCGTTTAAGATCAAGTAAAGCATGTCGTTGACGAAAGGATAAGTTGCTCTTTGGAGGTTTTGTTTTACGTAATATGTTAACGGTGTTATATCTAACTTCATTAGCAGCATCAAAAGGTAATAATCTAATGGAGTTTTCGATGTTGGAAATTATATCTTCAAAAGGTATTACTCTTGGTGTTATCGCAAAATTTCCTCCTTTAGAAAGCGCTTCAATAGCATAATCTGAAACAACATTATCAGAAAGGTTTATAACTGTTTTTCTACAATCAATAGATGGTCTATTATTTTGTTGTTTGTATAATTTATTAAATTTTTCTTTTGACGTTGACATGAGATGTCAAAATTTATTTCCATAGATTTAAACGTTATAGAATCAATTTTATCCCAATCTTCTTTATTCAAAATAGATGAAATTTCTAAATGTAAATATAAAAGATTTTTATCGGTGTTATCCAGTAACTTCCTAGTAATATGTATTTGATTACGTAAAGAGCATTTTCAGTTCTTCTGTAAATATTATTCGCTTGCTTGTTAAAAATTTCTTTTAATATAGATAAACTTTATAATTTTTCTCGGCATCGTAAAAAAAGTGAGTGACGATAATAATTGTGCTTTACCCTTAATTTTTCAAATTGTCTGATAAAACGATGTTTCCTATAAAGGATGAAATATGAAAAAATTAAATTTTTTTAAAATAAATAAATTTTTTTATTTTAAGTTATAAAACTTGATAAACATATTTTTTAAAAAGTTTTTTTAAAAAATTATAAAATTTGAAAAAATTTAAAAAAAATACGCCGTAAATTTTTTTTCCTGAGGCAGTTTAACAAATTTAATTTAATGACCTAGTTTTCTTTACTAAATTTTTGGGTTTTTAATTTCAAACTGTTATATTAATAGATTATGTTTATGTTTGAATTTTTCAAATTTAAAATTGTTTATAATTTTAACAATTTTTAACAAATTACTATGAAAGATAACTGTAAGGTTTTGAAACGTTTAGATTTAAATTTAAAGTACACCAAAAAAATCCCAAAAAAGATAAGTATTTATTATGATGAAGGTTTTACATTTTCATTTTATCGTATGTTTATATTTATCCTTATTTTATTTTATTATATTTGTTTTGTTTTATAAATGTGTTTTGTATTCTGTGGAAACCCTTCGGTATACCAGTTTTTTTTTGCAAATTTAATAATTTGTTATAACGTAAAAGTTAGTTTTCTTTTTTTTTTGAGTAATGTTCTTAATATTTAGTGTTTGATTTGATTTTTTGTTTTGTTTTGATTATTAGTTAACGCCAAATTTTACACTGAGGTGTAGTAACGTAATTTTATTCAGTGTTGATCACGCTTTTATTTGACTAGCGTGCAGTGCTTTTGAAGCCCTATTTCAGGTTATTTTGCCGAGTTGCTGTAGCGACACCTGAGATTGATTACGAATAGGTAAGCTCATGTTTTTGGATGTTTAGACACGCTATGTACTCGTAATTTTGGCACGACAACCCTTATTTTTGTCTATCAAATATCCTGGCGCCCTTAACCGAACCGATTTTGACTTCATCCCTATTTTGACTGACGTACGATTTATTATTCTGGATGTGCAAAATTATTAACATCAATCCACGACCCATACGCTGACTAGTCGAGGAAAAACCAATTTATCTGTAATCCGTTCTACCACCGTTTATACCGTTACAAAAGTAAGATATGATGTTGAATTTCGCTAAAGTTAAAAGAAGATGTAAATTTTCTTTACCAATACATCAATACAAAATACTAATACACAAACCTGTACGCCGTTATTATTTGAATTGAACTCAACATCTTGGATTTCATATTTCCATGTAGAGTCGTATCTCTATAAGTTCATAATAGTCCTTACAAAGTAACCAAGAGATATATTTCTGTAATACCATTTTGCAGGTCATCTGACAGAATGCGCACAGACCAACAAATTGGCACTGTGTACCAGTAAATTTTAAACGACCAGGTTTCTCCAACCTTACAAGAATTTGGTTAATAAATTACTAAATTAGTTGACGGCTATTTATTGAAATACTAGGGTTTGGAGTGTAGTAATATGGTTGGATTAAACCCTTTTAAAAATGTAGGTTAACAATTTCAGAAACAAGTTTTTTCCAAGGGACATTTGATTACCCTTTCCATATTTTCTAATCCAAACTACATTGCTCAGCTTCAAGTCAAAGATTGTTTAATACTAGTTATCAAGCTTGGAAGAAAGAAGTTATAGTCTAAGCTCTTTGATAAGAATACTACTCCAACCGAGAAATTGTCAGGAGTAATAAGACAAATTGCGTGGGTAGTTACTGCTTCAATAAAATTAATCGAAAATGATGGTATAATCGACAAGTTGGAATTGCAACGGTACCCGTAGTAACGTCGAAACTGCACAAGAAACCCCTCCCTTTGGAACATTGTAGAGATTAGAAATTGCTCGCCATCATCGTGGTTGGTTACAGGAGTAGGAAACAGTCATCTGTAGTAACAAAAAAACGATTAACTAACGTAGACCTGATGGTTTCCAATGTCCTTATCAGGATTTAAGGCTATCGGGTACTTCACAACAAAACAATTTTCATATGAAATTCTGATTCTACACATGCGCAGTATTCTGGTGTTTTAAACTTTTAGCACCTTTCGTTGTTGTGTTTGTAATTTGTTAACCAATGTTGTAACCCATCCGTGGCTCGTACTGTAACGTGTGTATGATTGTTTTGTTTTTATAAGTATGTGGTTGTGTGTATGTAAATTTTAGACTGAATTGTTTTAAAGTTGGAATGATAAAAAAAATTCCGCGCTTATTGCTTTTGTAAATTGAATTAAAAATTTGAAAACTGCTTGTCTGTATAATATATAATGATGAACTTTTATATTACTAGCTTGGTAGAGGTCTACATCGAGATCAGCATCATGAGTTGCGAGTTTTGTGACAACAGCAGGTTAATGGCTATGGTCGCGTCGTAATCGCCGAAGAAAGATTTAAGGTAACTTCGTACTGATGAAATGCAAAGTGCTGAGTTTTTGAAAGGCGCGAATTGGTTCTCGTTTGGTACACATGTTTTTGGGTAAGCTGGAAGAGCAGACATTTCTCATTGGTAATTACTAAGTCCGGATTTTAAAAGTAGAAGTTTTGAGGGGTTACATGCAGGGGTAGGCGATGGTTAATTACTACGTCAACAATCCGTTAGTATTGTAGTACAAGGTCGGACAACAGGATTGAATGGTTTTTAGTAGACCACTGACAACAAAGAATATATTTGGACTTATTATTATTACAACTAAAAGATAATTCTGGAAACTTCTTATAACACTTTTAGTTTGCAAAGGTCACATCCCTCAGATGACCACCGCCCTATTGTATACATTGCTGCAATCTGTTTCTGAAATCCACCAAAACGCTTCTAAGTAAATCTTCGTTTATCAAACTTATTTCCTCACGAATCCTTTTTTTCAGTTCCAGAAATGTTTGGGGACGCATGGAGTACACTTGGGACTTTAAGAATCACCACAGAAAAAAACCGTGACATGGAAATTAGGCGATTCAGGAACATAAGCTGTAAAACAGCAATGGACTGTCTAGCTGTATGCTCTGTGGCGCCGTCATGTTGGAACCACATTGTATCTTGGTCCATTCTTTGAAGTTCCACAGCCACAAACGTACCACAATCTCAACGTTCCGAAATGAATTGAGTGTAACGGTGTGGCCCTTTCCTTCAAAAAAGTAAGGTCCGATCACTCAAAATCGCGACACTCCACACCACACCTTTCTGTCATGAAGTGGGTGTTCATGCATTTCTCTTGGGTTATGTTCTGCCCAATAGTTCTGTTTATTAACGTACCCACTTAGATCAAAGTAGGCTTCGTCAGGCATGATCAGTTTATCAAGAATTACTGTATTATTCTTCAATGTTCCAAGAAATTGCCTGCAGAAATTGAAGCGGTTAAGTTGATCAATGGGGTTCAACGTCTGGACTATTTATATCTTATATGGATGCAATTTCAAATCCAGCTTTAAAATTCATCGCATAATTTGCTCTGAAATTTCCAGTGCAATTGAATGCCGAATTGCAGAACGTGTTGAACTCAACGGCTACTCTGGTTCTTTGCATATCACCTTATATACGAACTGTATGTGTACCTTCGACAAATTTTGAGTTTATACTGCCCCTTTCGTCTCTTACCCATCTCAAAACAGTATTTCTTTATGGGACTCCAGCGCGCACTGGAAAATTAAATTCACGGTGAAAACACCGCTGAGTTTGCACGATGGACTGGGTCAGGATAAATGATTGTACAGTAAAGATTCGTTAATTAACCGACCAATTTGTTATTGTAACACAAACCTCGGATAATAAAATACAATTTTATCACTATTTGATGCTTCTCAAATAAATAGTATTTCCACAGCAACCTTTTCAAAATCGTTCAATCCTGTTGGAGGACCTTGTACAAAGAACCAAGTTATTTTGGATATAGTGGAGTTAAGGTCCTTCATTTTGACAAATAAGTCGAATTAGGATTTCGTACAAAAATGGTTCATTGGTTTTGAATTTAATTATAAGGTGCTAGATAAGGATTAAAGTTCAGTGCCACTTTTAAAAAGTGGCGTTGATTAGAATTTTGAATGTTGGTACCATTCGCCCTTTCATTAAGTTGTTATTAAAGTTAAATTGATTGATATTTGTGCAGAATAAAATGTCCGAATTTAATGTATTTGTTTTACGATCATTGTTATTTTGTTAGTCACGTAATAACTGGTAACGAATACGGCTTCGTTTTGTTGCAAAAGTTGGTATTTTCCTTTGATTCATGTTGGTGAATGCCTCCGGCAGTTTCCTTTTCTGTACTATGTGTTTAGTCCCTTAAATCGCCACAATTATATTTGTATATTCTACCCATACATGTTTGTAAAGAGCCAGCCGTCTTACAATATACAGACGCTCTCCGGTTCTACCTCGCCAATCGATGCTTCAGGACGAAACTACCCCACTGCAGGTCGTTTCCCAAGAGAGCCTCGCGGGAGGTCCTCAACGTTCAGTACTCGCCTCTACGCTTTTTAATCTTTATGTTTCAGATTTGCCGAAGACCGACGGAACCACCCTAGCCACCTACGCGGACGACACGGCAGTCCTCGCCCAGTCACACAGCAACCGCGAGGCGGGCAAGATCGTACAACGAGCAGCGGACGACCTGGAAGGGTGGTACTCCAAATGACGCATCGGAATCAACCCCGAGAAAATCCCCGCAGTCCTGCTCACCCGAAGACACATGAGGCAACGAGGAACATGTTCGGCCAGGACATCCCATGGAGGGATTACGTAAGTACTGGGACTACTCATGGACAGGAAGTTCCGATGGAACCAGCACGTCGCAGACAAAGAGCCAGGCCTACGGCATCATCAAGAAGTGTATCCGCTATGGGCGGAACAGCGTCCTAAAGACCGACAACAAGATGCTGATCTACAAGTCGATCATCCGACCGATGCTGACCTACGTCTGCGAAGCATGGGCATACGCCGCTCCCTCGTACATCAAGCGCCTTCAGACCATCCAGAAGAAGTGTCTCCGGATCATCACCGACGCTCCCTGATACGTCAGGAACGATCCACTCCAAAAGGACCTCAAGATGGCCACCCTAATGGACTTCATGAAAATCGCCGCAGCCAACCAGAAGATGGTATAGCGGCTCATCAAAATCCCGTCATCGCGGGATTATGGAACTACGACGCCAATGACGAGAAGAGGTCGAAGATCGTGCTGTGTTGAGCTAAATGAAATATTTATACCATGTAGTTATATTCCTATTTATTGTTACATATCTTAAGTTAGTTTAAGTTAGGTAGGAATGAAATGACATGTAGACACTAAGCCCTGAATAAAAAAATGAACAGACGCTCTCATTACGCTGGGTCTCACTCGAGAGCCTACACCAACCGTGTCCGCTCAATCTTCGACTCTCATTCCGCTGGGTCTCTTTCGAGAGCCCTGGCCGACCTGCTCTTATCTTATACACCACAGTTACTACTACCTCAATGTGCGGTCACCTGCATGTAAGTTAAACATAGAACACCACACCTACGCCAGTGAACGACTTCACGTCGGGCAAAACACCTCATGTAGTCTTTTACTTACTCCATTGGATATAAAGGTATTTGCCCAGAATCTTTTAATTGATATTCCACCCATATAGCGTATACAGATCCACACACATACACACACGCCTACACCAGGAAAAATAATTAAAAACCGAAGTGCAGAAAGCCGACAGATTGTAAGCAACAAGCCGCCATATTTGGGTCACCCACTTTCATAAATTACAAATCCAGTACGTAACAGTGATTATTACCTACCAATCTCGCTAAATATAATAAACTGCTTTCGTATCTGCTCATTTAGCGTGAGATATCCAGAGGATAGCACCAATCCCGATTTAACATTTTGTTAAATGCCTTCAGCCTATTTATTTAACAATGCTGTACACCGAAAGGTCCCAAAGATACGCCGTTCCCAGGCTAAGAGAAAACTTTACTTCTTAACGGTCCTTAACATGTATCCGATCCTGATAGTTTATCGGGACAACCCAGACTTGCAGAAAGGTTTCTCCTTCAAATCTACCGTATCTGTAAAACCTTTAGTTTATCTTGTACCTGAAAATCTTTAAACTAAATCGTTCTGGAAGGTTTAAATACCTTATCATTGTTATTATAAAAACCGGCCCCGAGTTAGAGCAACCACAGGTAGCTACTATTAACGCTGTCGAACCTATAAGCGCAAGGAGCTACTAAGCGGCAACCGCCGTAAGTGTGCCCGTACCAAGAATACAATAAGAAAGTATTCATATTTCATTCCAAAGAGTTTAATCACTCGTAAACATCACCGAATCCGTTTTATTAAAACTTCCGCTAATTACTAAGAGTGATTAAAAATATATTGTTCCACCCTAATCAATAACTTACTGTAAATACATAGTTAGTTAACAAAAACCCTGTAAATATTATTTAGTTTTAATTTATACAATTTAAACTCGTATTTTTTGTAAAACGCATAAAACGAAAATAATCCCTTTAAAAGTAGTGATTTTCTGTAAAAGCATGCCCCAGCCTACTATTATAAACACAGTTATAATAACTGTATAAAATTTTGCTGTTGTCTACTACTCGACAGGTTTGGCTTTTACAATTTTAATTTTGTTTATAAAATAAATAAAATTTCCCGTTATATCGTAATATAAATTAGGATCAGTTTATTTTGAATGCATAAACATCTCGCTAACCGTATTTTCACAGAAAACGAAAAAGGAGAAGTTGCCTCACGATCTCCGCTCCAACCCGTATGATATTTGTGTTTGTGATTTTTTTTCTTATCGTTTTTATGTTAGTTGTACTAATATTAAGTGCAAATATTTAGCCTCATAACAAAATAGGAATAATATACGCATAAAAGTCTTACGAATCTATTGTTCAGTGTGGACGAACCTGGTCATTAGTGACCAACCCCAGTAACAACGAATAACTTCCCTTTTTAAATTTAAAAGTAGACCGAGGCAAATTAAAATAAACTCTAATTAAACTAAGCGAAAGCAGCTTACACGTTACTATTTTTTAATATGTTATTTTTTTCTGCGTTTGTTGGCGAGTTCGAAATTCTTGGAGCACGTCGAGTTTTCAAATAGTAATGCTAATTGCCAATTTTTACGATGACTCGTGCAATTGCGTTGACGTTTCAAACCAAACAATTGTTGAATTACAGGTTTTATATTTGTTTTATTAAAGATAATCATTCTGAGGTAGAATACAAAGAGCAAAATCATTAATCGTTGAGTGATATTTTGCGATTTATCAAGTGAAAGTTATGCCTATTTTTATTTTAATGTAAAGTTTTGAGACCAAATTAATCCTAATTTTTTTAATTATCTGGACTATTAAATTGAGTTTTATATAAGATCATTTTCTTTTCATGAATTTTGGAGTTATGATATTTAAACAGAGATTTCCAGAGTAATTTTGATCACTATTAATAGAGTGGATGCGTGGAGTTTTTGGGGATGTGGAAGTTTGTCGTTTTTTTGGTTTTTCGGTTAACAGTTTGCATTCCAGACTTATGAAAACGTTGGAATGTAGTTCATAAGGTATTTATTTTAAAAATTGAAGCTCAAGTGGTGCTTTAGTGAAATTTTGTTACCGATTCATGATTTTGTTCTGTTGTAATGATAGCCTTTAGCTATCGCTACCTAAACGCAAGTTTTGGATTTGGGTTGTTATTTTTTAATATACTTACATTATTTGTTCTACTATTTTTTTCTTGCAATAGTTAAATTTTGTTGGATATGTTGATATTTCCTCTTTGGTGTATATCATTACGGATAGCATTGTGTTTAGTTTTATTGTCTATAATGGGTATTTGGTCACATCAAGTTTTAAGCGAAACGCGTATCTCAGGTCATTTGCTTTCCTTCTATCTTCTGATGCACATTATTGTGTCTTAAGTTCACTTCCCTGTATAAGGTATGCAACATTTCTGTATTAATTTTTCTGTAAAGCTAGACAATTCAATATGTATGTTGAAGGAAGCGCTGCGAATGACGCCACTAGCTCAAAATGGCGTTTATAATGTACGTGGGATGATATAATACGTTATCTTAAAGAAAAGTTTGAGTTAAATACCTTTTGTTTTGTGTCATTAAGTATGTAACCAGACCACATCAGACCCGCTATTTAGTTATGCTTGGTTTAGTAGCTACAACATAACTGTGTTGGTTTCTTTGGGGTGGACTATATATTACGTTTACCTTTATATAATTGAAAAGTGGGGGAAATGAGCTTACTTTACATTGTTTTGCTTATTGTATTGTCAAGAAATGACAATACAGCAAGTTCGTTTCAAAATAATATAGTAACTTTATGTTGAATGAACAAGTAAGTCGTTTTTACTGCAAATTACGCTTTTATTAAGTATAATAAATTGATCAATTGATTTACGAACATTAAGGTGAAGCTAGTCTAATATTGTTTCGTAAGGTTTAGTACTAAAGAAAACAGCTGACTTCCATTGATGTTTTCTAAGATAAAGACGTTTAAGTGCATAACGTTGCTTCAGTGTCATTTTGTTGACATAGGACATAAAGAAATTTTAGATGTTATATTGAGGTTAATCAGTATCAATCACTTTTCATTTTAGCATAATTCTACGTGAATATAGGTTATTTTATGTATAGTTTAGGTATCAATTAAGAATTAGATTACTATCGTAAAGATTCGCAAAACGCTTAGTGCTATTTTATTTGCTTTTATGATAAAATAAATCAGCAGATATTATTTTGATTTGTTAAATATATAATTAAATACAGCTGTTGCGTTATTTCCTTGTGGTATTAAAATATATTTTTTTTTTGTTGTATTTTAATTTTCTGAAAATGAGTGGCGCCTGACTTGCTTATCTTATTATATAGCTATGGATGTTATCTCCGCCTTCTCTTATGACCTTACAAGAAAAGAGCTCTCAATCTACAGTAAGTAATGTGTATGGCTAAGCTCGGTCGTGTTACAAACTTACTTTTTTTACATAAGCGAAAACTTGTATTTCTTATAAGTTGGCTTCCGAGAGGTGAAGTTTTCTATTTGTTATACCTACCACTGAGCAATGTCGGTACCATTCACTTTGCTTGTACGAGATGGTATTCTAGCGATTGTAATGCTTGTAACACCTTCGTTTTATCGTATGACTGTCACCCATGGTGTGTGTGACAGATGTGTTTTGTAGCACAATATGGTGGCCTACGGGTGGTTCATCACGCATGATGCATTTTATAACAACATACTGGTTATAGCATTAGGCTTTGAGTAACGATTTCTGTTATACAACCACGGGGAATTTCAGGTAGTAATCACTAAAAATTGTCGCAACCACTTGCATGCCTGTTTATAATGCGTGTTTGCTAGTTTACTTGTTTGTGTTTGTATATTTAGGGAATTATATGTTTTGTGCTTACTTGAATCCTGGTTTGTATATTTGCATGCTTATGCATTTACTGTTTGAGTGTTTACTTGTTTGCTAGTTCCTTTGTTTTGAGGAGTTTACTTGTTTGTGTATGTGTTTTTTCACTTGTTAATTTGTTTTAGTATTTATATTTGAAAAAGCGCACCGAGAGCAACTAGTTATTATACCTTAATAATTTGTGAATAGTAAGCATTAAACCATTTTCTAAAAAAATACGTCGCGAAGAATTCGCGATTAGACCTTAACAGTAATTTTTATAGCAAACGGTAAACATCTTTTGATGAGCCAATTTCAAGATTCTTAACGATGAATACTAATTATATTACTAGCTTTGTTAGATTTTAAATTACACTGCAAAATGGCGTTGCATAACAAAAATGGACACAGAGGAAAATCAAGATAGTGCAAAACCAAAAACGCACACGAGGGAAATGCTAGGGAGACTAGCTAATCGGATGAGCCATGTAGCCAAGGAAGGATACTGGACCAATCATGAGGCAGTGAAGGAAAAATTACAAAAAGGACCAGCAAAAAGTGTTATATTCAGAATTTTATTTCAAAATGCTGCATCGTACGGTAAGAGGGAAGATATATACGCGAAAGCATGATGGGAATTAAAGAAAAGGTAGAGGTGGAGAGAAAAGATGTGCTGAAAATCTGGTACAAATAAGGGTTAAAAAAGGATATGCAAGATGAAAAATAGGAGTGAAAATGAATAAAAAAAGATGATAAATATAGGGTATGTAATTGTAGAGCAAAAAAGAAGATGATCTAAATAGAGGATGAAAAAGCCACTGCAAAAGAAAATGGGGGACTAAAGAAGCTGTCATTAAAAACAGTTAAGGACACATTAAAGGAAAAGCGCTTGCTCATGAAAAGCAGCCACAAATGCAAATTAGGGCTCATTAATACATGTTCTACTTGAGACTGAAAGCACTCGCTTTTTCCATGTCATTATATCCGAATTAGATCAGTAATGCTATGCACTGCGATTTCAAATTGGAGATAAGGGGATTAAAAATGTTGGAAGAAAAACAGGCTGCTCATTTGAGTTTACTGCAGGGCAAGGCATTGTTTTATATTCCAAAGAACATTTCTACACGCGAATGCGCCAATTCAACTCAAGAATAATTGTGAAACAAGTTTGTAATTCTTTAGTTACTATTTTTTTCTAATAAACTCCACATCATTTGCTTACATTTTAATGAAAATGGCAAATTTCAGTATGCACAGGTGACACGAAACTTTCAGAAGTATCTCTCATAATTAAAATGCTTATCTTTAGGTATGTAAATGTGTATTTGTATTAACTTTTTCCAAAGTTAAACGTTTCGCTAAAAATTATAGTTATCATCTTCAGTAAATAATGATAGTTAAATAATTAATATGTCAAATAAATATATGCCTACCATAACAGTTATTGGGCGTATATGAAAAATCCAACTACGAAACCTAATTTTAGTTTAGTAAAGATTAGCTAGTCTGAAAACGCAGTCATAAGCCTACTATAACAGTTATGGAACGGAATCCAATTTTATTTTGATAAAGCTTAGCTAGATCTTAAATAGATTAAATAATATTAAACCGTCCTGGAAATGACAAATCACACCACCCTTTAATGGACAAAGGTTAACTTTTTAATACGGAAACAGCACAGAAATGTGCTTGGCTCCGCAAAAATTATGCTTCTGTTATGCATTTTTTGAATGGAGAACGCTGATTTTGCCTATGTCGATCTCCTGTTCGGTTTAATTAATATTTTGGTTTATTCCACAATCGCAAACATTTATTAACCAAACTAAACATAAACGATGTATAATCATTTTTAATAGCTGCTAACTTGCAAAAGTTTAACAGGTCGGATGTCATTAATACCAAGTGTGTGTGACAGTAATTTGACAATTAAGTCATGGCTGACGTGATCTATAGAAATGTCATTATAAGTAGATTTGTATCATAAATTTACATTTTTAATGTAATTTAAAATTAATAGCAAGAAATATATATTATATTATATTACACGCAAAGTAGCGGTTTTTACTGGCTTGAGGAGAATGTGGGCTCACTTGGCGGCTCGCCAATAAACTGTCCCTATCGCCAGTAGGAACCTCTCTATCATGCTAATAATGTAAAATACTATTACACAGGTAGTGAATGAAATCTATAAATTGTTTTAGTTTTAGTATGAGAGTATGTTCACCGTTTATCTTTTTATGTACAAAATGGGAAAGATAAGTCTAGCGATTAACGTGTCACTAATATTACTTAATGCCGGTAGGGCTTTATATTATCACTGTTTTATTTAACTTTTTGTGATAGATCTTCCTATAATAACATTGAACTGATAGGTCAGTGTTATCATGAATTGTTTAGCAATCGAGGGATTCAATTGCCGTTACAATTGACTCCGTATAAAGTTTTTCTAGGGGTTTTACTCATAGAATTGTAGCCGCACGATCACTGGATATACGCTATTTCGGGGCCATTTAGCGGAATTCTGGGGTAGTAAGCTTCCGGTACTTACTTATCCTAACGTATTCCGGCCAGGAAGCTTATGCCAGTGGTATTAGAGCAAATATTTTTGATTTATTATGTATTGTAGATGTAAGATCTCTCGATACGTACGCAATTAGCATGTTTATTCTTAAAAATACGATGTTACATACTTCACAAGAAAAGAAGATTTACGTCTCCAATACCTATATAATAAATGGAAAATGATTGTTTTAACACTACTGACATAAGCTTTCTGGTCGGAATGAATTACAATGAGTAGGTACCTATGTGTATCATATGTCCTTCTACTACAGGTAAAAATTAAGAACATAAATTGTTTCTGTTAGTTCATTACATGCTGAAACAAAACTTGCTTAATTCTTTTTATTTTTAACACAATAAAGAAATGCACAGTATCTTAATGTGTACTCAAAGAAGGGCCCTATTCCGACTTCATAAAAGTCAATCAGATGGACTGTACCTACTTTTTCCAGGACCATCACGTTGTACCGGTGATTGCTTTCATCGGACGTATGTCACTCTCTTTTTATACACCGTGGAGGATGGATGATAATTCTTAAAATCGTACTAATCATATTAATTTGAATACATCTTACGCAACTTTCAAATTAACAATTTATTGTTATTTCCATTCGTAATACAGATAATCTTTTATTAAGGTTAGCCGTAATAGAATAACTATGAACACTAGAACTCCAATCACCACAAATGTGTGAAATTATGCGTGTCAAGATGCTTATACAATAGCGCTGAAATATGCTCGAAGTAAGTGAACCTGAAAGGAGAAAAAGAAAATGTCGCTAAGATATTCAAAGAAAATGGCTACCCCGATCTAACACCTAACCCAAACAGGAAAAGGAAACCAAAAGAGAAGAACCTAAATATAAAGCGGTAATATCATATAACCATGTAAAGTTCCAATATATATATATATATATATATATATATATATATATATATATATATATATATATATTGGATTGCTACTTAGTGACTCGGCGGGTCAGACTTGTAAGTGAAAGGTTCCTAGTTCGAATCCGAAAGTACTCAAGTGCTTGGAAAAAAAATGAGAGTAAAGATGAATTCGACTCATGTGCGAAAACAGTCCTTCTCAGAACTAAGCCTAATGATGGAAGCAAAGGCGCCTTCCTAAACGTCGCGCTGCATAAATAAAAATCTTGGAAATAGGCTGATCAACTCAACCATAGGAAATGTTAGCTCAAGTGCATTAATTGGTCAAGATTACGAGGATAGATCGAAAAATTTCTAGAACAAGACGGAAAAAAACAACTTGTTCGGGAAAATCGTATTTATTTTTCTAGTCTCCATTCAACTGTACACATTTAGTCCAATGCTTTTCAAGACCCTTCAAGCCTTCACAAAAATAAGAACTATCCAAACCTTCAAAATATCTATTTACAGCTTCGATGATTTCAGTATTCGATGAAGATTCTTTCCATACAACTATTTCTTGAGATTTGGGAACAAGAAGAAATCGGACGGAGCCAAGTCTGGCGAATAGAGTGCATGTTCAATTAAGTGGAATCGTAGTAGGTGAAGTTTCACCATCGCAATTGCCGACTTGTAGGATGTGGCGTTATTTTGGTGGTACAAGAACTTTTTCTCTGCCAAATGAGGCCTTTTAGCATAATACTCGCCTGTTACTGTGCTCTCGTGTTGCAAGTAATCAATGAAAATTATTCCTTAGGAATCCCAAAAAACGGTAGCATGACTTTACCGGCAGAGGGAATCATCTTTGCCTTTTTTGCAGTTGGTTCCCCACGTTTTGTACATTTCTTTGACTGCTTCTTGATCTCCAGAGTGTAGTGTTGTATACACGTTTCGTCAACAGTTATAAAACGTCGCGAAAAATCTTTTTCATTACGTTTGAACATGTCTAGACATTTCTGAGAAATGGTGATTCGAACGCGCTTTTGGTCGATTGTCAGTAGACCAGTCCAACAGTAAGCTTTCACATGTCCAAATGTTGATGCAATGTAAGATGCAATGTACACGGCCATAGGAAATGCTTACCTTCTCCGCTTTCTCTCCCAACTTTATTCGGCGATACTGCACCACGATTTCATGCACTTTTTCAATTGTTTCTTCATCGGTAGCTGTTTTTGGTCTACCAGAACGTGGTGCATCCGCTATTCTTGTTCTACCACGTTTAAATTCAGCAACCCAGTTTACTTGTATCGATAGTAACGGCATGTATTTATATCCAATCCGTTTGAAAACTGTTGAACGAACAATGACGCTTTCAAAACAAGTGATCAGCACGCGCGCATAACGCCATCTTGTGATTGATTCTAGAAACATGTCGATCTATCCTAGTACAATACAATTATAAATATGTCAGGTGTAGAATCGCCTTCGTCCCTAATAGTTAAATTTTACCAAATATCGGCACGAGAATTAGTTGTCGTGACGTTGAAGCGGCATCTTATCTGATACCATTTTATGGAAGAGACTGAAAACACCGGTCATTACAGGGAGCGCTTGGAATATTTTCAAAGACAACTGGAGGGGCTCTTCGTTTTAGTGACACTAAATGGTTAACAACAATTATTGAAAATCCATCGCTGTGTCCACTTAGCATAACTTTATTTAGTTTTAGATTATTCAATAAACTTATTTCCAAAAGAGGACAATGTACTTACAACTAATGGTCTGTTTTTTACTATGAATCCGGCGTAATACGCAAATAGGCTAAAATTAGTGCAGAATAGGCGGGTTTGGATACCAAACGCATTAAAATCACAACCATTCTGCAAAGTCCTTAGTAATGACTCAATCAAAAAAGACAGGTTTTTTGGGAGCATCATCGATAAAACGTTATTTACAGATAACGTCTGAATACCACGAATGTTAAGATCGAGTTCATCGTCATCCTCACCTTAAACGGCGGATGTACTTAATAAAACTACTTCATTGCATCAAGAACAGGAAATATTATAACGTTTCTACTTTTAATTTTACTATAATGTAGTTGATAAGAAAAATAAATACAGTTGTTTATAATTCTGTTAATTAAGCTAATCAGTGTTTAATTTTCTAATTTATGTCAAATACATGCTGGATGGGTGTATTATCGGCAGTTCATCCACTGTGGACAAATTTTGAGTATGTGGACGTAATACCGCTGTAATTCGATGCTGATCGGGTAAAATTAAAAGCATAAAGCGTTTCGATTGGCTTAGTGGAATTTTAATTTTAATACGCATTCACCCTGCACAGAAAAACAGATTATTATAATACCAGAAAAATTGACCAAAAAAATACGACCTTTTGAAATTGTGAAAATTATACAGCTTCTTCAACCTAATAATAAGTGTATTATTATAAGTTTTTTTTTATGAACGAATAAGTTCAAAGGTAAATATGTAATTAAAAATTATTATTAAATTTTATTAAATACATCATTTCTACATACATAAAAACAAAAATTACATCGATTGGGGCTTGAACCTTGATGGCGCAGTTGGTTAGCGCGGTAATTAAAAATTATTATTAATTTTATTAAATACATAAATAAAAAGTTTACCTCGAGTAGGATTTGAACCTACGACCTGTACTTTGCTAGAGTACCGCGCTAACCAACTGCGCCATCAAGGTTCAAGCCCCAATCGATGTAAATTTTGCCTTTATGTATGTAGAACGGAATTCAATTCTAAATATAATGAGATTACAATCAAATTATTTATATTAATGGAATGTGAGCCTACATTATCGCAAGGATTCGCACATACTAAAGCAACTTGACCAATATTAAATTATTATAAGTTTTTTTTCTTTTTTTTTTTTCTAATAATAATTTTTAATAATAAGTGTGTATGTCTGTAAATAACGATGCGATTCATTGAGATTCTTGCGTTACTAAACTTAATAATATTTCCAATAGCTGTGATTAATATTAGTATCAATTTTAATTAAAAATAGTTTTAGTTGTTTTTGTTTTACTTTTAATCTCTTGGGGCTAAAAAATGTTTAATCTTGCGTGAGTAAAAGTAACAATTTAGTTCTAAAATAAGGGAGTACAGAGTACGTTTTAGTTTTCCAGTTACTACATCACTTAAGTTGATTATTGCCGTAATATTTGTCAAAATTTACAGTTATACTATTTACGAGTATAATTAGAGGTAAACTATCACAAAAACTTTGTTCGGAAATTGTGCGCAGTCACATTTTTTGGTGTTTTTAGGCAGCACACCGAAAAACATGTAAAAAAAACGAAGAAATAATAACGTTACTTCACTTTCCACAGTAACGTAATAGTATGTTACATAATAAGGGTGGTAAGTAGCCTATTACGCACGTGCGTTTTAATTTACACGAGTGTGCAATAGTCATTACCAACCGAGTTATGTACTACGTGTTTTATAGTTATACAGTATAAGAACAATGTGTAATATGTAAACTACCACTCGTTAAGGTTCTTATGACCTTTGAACGTTTTATACACGTACCCGATATTTGTATGGCTTATTGCAATTACCATGTTAAAAGTTCGAACTAAAATAAGTAGCATTAGTTGACGTCACGGGTTTTTATTAACGATGGATTGAAATTTTATTTTATTAACAGAAGTTATGGGTCTAAAGTAATAATAACTTTAAATGTACTACAAACTATAATTTAAAAGTGATATTGATATATTTTTGTATTTAAAAATTTGCAATTGACAATAATGGACTATGTTTTTTAACACTGAAGTAAATGGCTTAGATACCTATCTGGGTTTTAATATTGACACCCGGCTTTCAATACATTCTATGTAATTACTGAATTGTAGTGACGGTTGAGGCTTTATTCAACATAGAATTGTCAATTTAACCGTCTGCTATGTTTTATTACTTTGTGCTATTTAAGTCAGCATATTACCACTTGCATCGATTAGAATAATGATGGAAGTAATACCACACGTTAAAATAACATAAATGTTACGTTACAAGTAAAAATATGTTTCATATGCCTTGTATAATAAATACTGTGAATATCGTACCTATCTTATTTATGATATTATTAACATATTTAAAGTTAGTTTTATTTTAATTAATGTAACAAAAAGTTGCAGAAACATGAATAACATTATAAATAATTAATGCACCAAAAGTAGTTAGATACCAATTTACACTATTTTCAAAATAACTAAAGTCATGAGATATATTACATCGTTTAATATTTGGTTTAAACTTCTATATAGCATAAAAATTGATGTAACATATTGCTAGGCTATGTTACATCCATAGGTATTATCTAATAACTTATTCTTTGCGTACTAAATAAACATGCCTTTAACTACAACAGAAAGCTCATAATGCATAATCGAATATAATGTTTGTTCTAAAATGTACATAATGTGAAACAAGTCATATTCGATACATCATAAGTTTCTGTGTTATATTTGAGATACAATTGGCAAATTGCACATGTAGAATGTGTCAAATAATTTGTGGCACCATCGACAAACGTTATTTCCGACGTTATTCCATTATGTCCCTCACTAGTGGAGTGACAATATGTTCTTACATGGTGTTTAAAAGTTTCTTTAAATAACAATATCATGCATATTTACCTAAATTCACATAAAAATTGAGGTGGATGCTAGATTAATAGAGCAAATCGGCTTGAACTCCTAATTAAGTGCTGTTACTACAACCAAGAATTTATACAGAGTCCTTCATTTCAGCTCCCGTCTTTTGTAGCTTAGTTTTTATTTAACTTAAAGTTTTTTAACATTTTGCACTTTATCTGTAACCTAGGGAGCCTTTTAGGAAAATGCGATTGATTATACGGGGTGGTCCAAAAAAGTGTGACGTCATAATGGCATATTTTTTTAAATGACATACCTTATTTTTTTGCAGATTTAATTGACTTCCATGATTGACAAATAAAAATAAAATGTTAAAAATACAAATAGTGGCGCGCTTTCAGATAATATGCCAGGAACACATTAAGTAAGGTGTAACAATCAAGCTGATCAAATTTTTGGAATCTAAATTATACAGGGTGTTCAAACTAGTGAGAATTTAAAGGTCTTCTTCTTTCTTATTTTAAATATAGCACCCTGTATAATTTGATGGCATTCGATGCGGAATTAAAAAACAAAACAAAAATATTTTCCTATCTAAATTCCTAACGCTTTAAAAGGTATACGCCAACAACTCGTTCTACTAACTATTTCATTAGCAATTTTAATAAAAAAAAAATGAGGTGGCTGAAATCAATCTAATGTGTGCTATTTTGATAAGTATTTCATGACATTTGTTACTATTGTAAGATCTCGTTTAAAGTGGTTTGCTTCTAATTGTGCCTTTTATGATGAATTACAGCAGGGAAGAGCTTGTGGATATGATTCTCATATTGGGAGAGTCCCAAAAGAACTGTTTTTTGGCGAGTCGGCTTTATGCAGTGCGTTATCCAGAACGACGGCATACGGACAAACGTAGTCTGCAGAATTTATTGGAGAGATTCACGCAAACGGGAAAGGTAGAATACCTCAAACCAGTTCGAAATAAACGGTTTCGAACAGAGAAAAAAGGAATTGGATGTGCTACTACAGGTTACGGAACATCCGTCCATTAGTCAGAAGGCAGTGGCTGATGCAGTAGATGTTAGTGAAAGTACTGTTCAATGTGTTTTAAAAGACAATCGGTTTCATGCGTATCATTTTCAGTTACACCAAGAACTTTTCCAAGATGGCTTTTGATAAACATATGGAATCCTGCAATTGGGCACAGGATAAAAGGTCTAGTTTTGACTTTTTTGATAAGGTTTTGTTCTCCGATGCCTTCCATAACAACGAATTTGTTAATCAGCATAATTTTCATTACTACTAGGATCACAACCCAAGGATATTCAGGCAGATCGATAGACAACATAGATGGTCTATTAATGTGTGTGTGGGGGGGGGGGGTCATTGATACCAAGCCATTGGTCCGCACTTTTTCAACGACCATTTAAACGGGGACATATTTCTAGACTTTTTGCAAAATAAATTGCCCCGTTTGCGTCAAAATTTACCGATAGAAATAAAAAATGAAATGTGGCTGCAATACGATGGAGCTCCAGCACATTACTCACTGCAAGTCAGGAACCATTTGGATAGAGTCTTTACAAATCGCTGGATTGGAAGAGGAGGGCCAGGTAATTGGCCGCTACTGTCACCGGACTTAGCTAAGTTAGACTTTTTTTGTGGGGCTACGTTAAGGAAACTGTTTACCATGAAGCTCCAACCACCCCTGAAAACATGCAACAAAGAATACAAAATGCATCGCGAAAAATTACACCTGCTGTATTAAGAAAAGTGGCAAGGTCTTTCAATACACGTCTTCGTTTGTGTTTAAAAGAACACGGAAGACATATTGAACATCAGTTATAATAAGAAGAATAATGTTAGTAATTTTTTTATTAGTTAAGAAACCCAAAATAAGTGTTTTTGATTATGTGTTTAGTTTAGTTTTGGTTTGTTCTTAAGTGTTGAAAAACAAAAATAACTTAAAATAAAGTTATTTAAAGTTATTTTAAATTAAAATTGCTACAAATGTCATGCAATACTTGTCAAAATAGCCCTCGTGACATTAGATTGATTTAACAGCCACCTTAGTTTTTTGTTTTATTAAAATTGCTAATGAAACGGTTGATAAAACGAGTTTCTGGCGTATATCTTTTAAAGCGCTAGGAATTTTGATAGGGGTATATTTTAAAAAAGTTTTGTTTCTTAACTGCGCATCGAATGCCATCAAATTATACAGGGTGTTATATTTAAAATAAGAAAGAAAAAGATATTTAAATTCTCAAAAGTTTGACAGTGAATTTTGAAAACTCTGTATAATTTAGATTCCCCAAATTTGGTCAGCTTGATTGTTATACCTTACTTAATGTGTTCCTCGCTTATTATCTGAAAATGAGCCACTGTTTGTATTTTTAACTATTTTTAAAACCAGCGGTGTAAAGCTGATTTTTTAACATTTTATTTTTTTTATCGATGTTATCCAACTGATTTCTATACAATGTAGGGTTATGTAGACAATCATGGACGTCACACTTTTTGGGACCACCCTGTATAATCAATCACATGTTCCTAAAATGCTCCCTAGGTGACAGATAAACTACAAAATATTAAAACTTTAAGTTAAATAATAACTAAGCTACAAAAGACGAGAGCTGAAACGAAGGACCCTGTATATATTGAGCATCGAGTTCAAACTGCTCTGAGTGTTAATTATGAATTTAAATATGTAAACATCATGCAGGTAATTAAGATGCATTAGAAAATTGTACCAATGTTGTTGGCTATATACATGTATGGAAAAATATTATCGTGGGTCTGACATATAATAAGTAGAACAAAGGCAGTAACAATCAGTTCACGTGCTAAGTGAGATAGAATACACAACAAACTAAAAGCGCTGATGCCATACATGCGTTTTTTGAGTAGGCTAGTATCAATGACACATTTATTTGGTACTGTCAACGAGAATTGAAAATCAGTGTTTTTGCAAGTCCGACACAATACTCATGTATTCCACTGAAGAAAAACTAGAGATTATTAAGTGATTATTAGATGACAAGAAATAATGGGAAGGTTTGCTTTTTCCTTTGAAAACAGGCCAATTCCATCAGGAAGTACAATTATGCGTACTGTTTGTAAATTTGAAAGATCTGGAGGTTTAAATAATTGTAGAAAGTGCAGTAGCATTGATGGTAATGATGTTGAGCATCCTGGTCGTAATTTAAACGAAGAGCACGAACTACAAGAAATTGTAGTGTGTAGTTTAGCAGAAACTAATTTCCCGTGCAATAGCACAAAAATTGCTGCAGAAATGAATATTGAACCAAGAACAGTTCACAATATCTTGAAAAGGAATAAATACCGTTGCTATAAGTTACACACTACACAAGAAATTTTTCTGGAAGGTCATCAAAAGCGTATGAAATTTTGTGAAGATATGATGAATATGGCTAATGAAAACGAAAGATTTATTGAAAATATTTTGTTTACCGACGAGTGCTCTTTTACCTTACATGGCCATCACAATCCGTCTGTCGCTGTTGGTTACTCTCGGGAAAACAAACACATTAGTATTCCTTACCGGACACAATACCCCCCAAAAAGTTAATGTGTGGGCAGGAATTTTAGGCAATTCCATACTTGGTCCATTTTTTATCAACGGAAACTTGAATGCGGACAAATATTTAGAACTGTTGAGAAACCAGATAGTTCCAGCTGTTCAAGGCCTCAATATAAATTTTGATGACATTTGGTATCAATAAGATGGCTGTCCTGCTCATACTGCAATATGAGTTCAACAGTTTTTGGAAACTACGTTCCCTAACCGCATTATTAGTGGAAACGGTACTATTAAATATCCTCCTCGCTCACCTGATATCGCGGCGAACGACTTTTTTGCTTGGAGATACGTATCCCAGCAAATTGATGGGCACAGGCATGACCGTGCTAACAATTTGGACAAATTTCGTGTCAAAATTACTCTTTAAACAGCATCACCCAAGAAATGTTAGAAAACACCCGAACTGAATTTTATCATAGACTGGGTTACTGTCTTGCGCAAGGTGGAGGTCTTTTCGAAAATGTTATAAAGAGTTTTGAAAAAAGTGTATTCTGTTCATTTTTAAAAATAGTTGGTTTTTGAATAAGAATTATAATGCTAAAGTTAAACCTTAAACTTAAGTTATACTACCTATCAATGTAAATGTTAATGTTCTTGTGTGTAGCTCTCGTAAGATGCTTCTTGGTTGGAGTAGTAATCGAACCATATCATAAATTCGCAATTACAATAAACTTCGATGTTTGAGGTATTATCATTTAATGTTTAAGTGTAAAGTATTTACTTAATAGTTTCAAAGAACTCGCGATTTTTCAACATCATCTTAATTGCTTTAGTTTCGTTAGAAATGTTGAAGCTAGATTGAAGGAGCTTTAAGTAGTTCATATTTTGTACCTACACACAAATATGTACAAGTAGTGATTATATATATATATATATATATATATATATATATATATATATAATTAAAATCATTAAAAATCACATTAACTCTTTGGCTCCTAGTGTCCTAACCGTTGGGACACATTCTAGTAAGCTATGCCCTTACGATCCTGGCGTCCTAAATACAAAGCCACCGTAGTAGGCATACATTTAAATAGGTATTCTGCGATAGTAGAATAAATGTATCCACTTAAAATGTCAAATTTGAATATAAAAACATTCTGATGGAGTGTTACGTTTTGGTTGAAAATAATAGATTATAATAAAAATAAGCAGTAATTATTAATTGAATGTACTAAAATATATTCTACATAAAACTTTTCTTGTTATATACTTAGTAATTTATCAAAATTAGGGAAATTGTTAATAATAAAAAAAGGTGGCTCTTCGGAAAGTACACCGGGCTATAATTACAGAAAGATGTCCTATATAGATCTTGAATGTTTTCCAAATGAGGATTACGTGAAACTTGTAGAAGAAAGTATCCCTTCTGATCCAGAATCTAATGCTGGCGATTATTCAGATGGTGAATTAAATTCAAATGAAAATACTCTACAAGAACCTCCTGAGAGTGAATTTTTTGATTTATCCAATAATCAAAATGAGATAGTCTATGAGGAGGATGACAATTTTCCTGTTCCCGATGAAGACTGTCAAGAAATTGAAGAACCTGAAGATTATGATGATGATGATGAAATCCCTCTTGATGTGCTAAGAAGAAGACTACAAATGATGTCACCAATCTTTCACAAATTAAAAAGCAATTTGCAGAGGACTTTGTTCCAAATATTCCTGTGAGACTCCTACACATATATCCTTATACCTGTTTTCTAATGATTTCATACATACACGCCTACTAACAACAATGAAATTAAAACCTTCTTGGGCGTCAATTTACTAATGGAAATTAAAAAATTACCAAGCTTGCAAGACTATTGATTATCACGACCAGAACTGAGAGATTCATATATCAGCACTTGTATGTCAAGAGATCGCTTCATATGGCTTCTAAAACATCCACATCTAAATGATAATATTTTAGAACCTAAAAAAAAAAGATCCTCGCTACGACAATTAATATAAAATAAGACCTCTTATGAATGCTTGATCAACATCTTTCGCCACCACTTGTCAACCATCCAAAAATCAAGCAATTGAAAGTATAATACTGTTCAAGGGCAGAAATTTTACACTTTAAATAAGTTCTTTTCAGAACTACTTCCTTTGATATCCATTTGCGCCTTTCCCACTGTACCTTCACTTTTTTTAATCATTACACTTTAAATCAGTTCTTTGTTATTCAGTTGAGCCTTTCATTTTAGTCTCTGCCATCCTACTGTCTGCACAGGGCAAAACCTTGCACTCATAAGCACAGCAGTTTGTGCTAAATTTACTGCAGTATTTTTAAAAGAGGTACTGTTTACTGACGAGGCCACATTCACACGCCTCGGAGTTTTTAATTGGTGAAATAACCATTACTATGATTTAGGTAAACCTCATAAATACAAAAAAGCTAATTTTCAGCATGAATTTTCAATATATATCTGGTGTGGAATTATTGGCGATCATTTCATTGGTCCATTTGAACTTACAACAAGATTAAATGCAGAAAATTATTTGGAATTTGGGCGGTTTACTTGAAGAAATTCCTCTAATTGTAAGGCAGGGTATGTAGTTTATGCACAACGGTGCGCAGCCACATTATCCATTTAGAGTTCGGGAGCATATATATAACAATTTTCCATATCGTTGGATTGGACGGGGCAGCGAATTCCCTTGACCGCCCCGTACTCCGTAATTAAATCCTTTGGATTTCTACGTATGGGGTACATGAAATCTTTAGTGCACAATAATGAAATCCATAATCGAGGAGAACTCCTAGAAAAAAATCATGAAGTCGCAAATACTTTCAAATATGTCAACGTCGTCTTTTTTAAGATAGGACAACATTTAGAAAAAAGTTTAAGAAAATGTATTGAAGTAAACGGTGGTCACTTTCAACATTTAATGAAATAAATGTAATTATTGTTTTTAATTTGTTTTGTTTTCCAATTAAATTGTATTTTTTTTATAAAACCAAGGTTTTATTCACTGATATTCTCAATATTGTGGTTAAAATCAATGGTTTTTAAAGGAAACACTTCAATCGTATTTTAAAATATTATCGTTTTAGAGACGGCACCAGCGCGGCGTGCAATATTAAAATAGAATATCTCGAAAACGCCTTAAAATATGGTAGTCGAATAAGTATACCTTTTTTGTTTTAAAATAATGAAATTTGTATTATTTGGCATTAAAATGTACATAAATACGGGGAGTAAAAAATAATGTGGATTTATCCCATTCGAGCTGTGTAACTAACGCCCTCTAGGGGTATCATAAAAGATTATGACAGATTCGTGTTTGTCACCCTTAAAAAACTAAAATGTATCAAATTTGAGTTCAATAATTCAGTTTTCTAATAAATATATAATTATTTATATATATAATATATATATATATATATATATATATATATATATATATATATATATATATATATATATATATATATATATATATATATATATATATATATATATATATATATATATATATATAAGGGTGTTTCATTAAGGCTGGCCACCGGCCATATTTCAGAAACTATTGGACATAAAAAGTGGAGAAAAAATTCATTATAAAAGTCGCCACGAGAAAATCCTGTAAATTATTTTTAAGTTCCGTAATTCATCGCAAGGGCGCAATTGAAAATTAAAAATAAAATTATAAATTTCTCCGAAAATTCCCACATTAAGGCATACCTTTGGTAACATCGTTAGAAAGCTTAGACAATTCTGCATCATTTTGGTCTAAGGCTCATTGGCGTACCGACCTTAATAAGAGTGGGGGAAGCTATT
This sequence comes from Vesta saturnalis, assembly GCA_036346205.1. Taxonomy (NCBI): domain Eukaryota; kingdom Metazoa; phylum Arthropoda; class Insecta; order Coleoptera; family Lampyridae; genus Vesta; species Vesta saturnalis. The sequence continues at coordinate 2,317,770 of JARFJB010001932.1, forward strand.
GAATGTGTAATCATTTAAATCGCTGTTATTTTTAAACGACTTATCCGATTGTAGTAAACCTAGGCTTGTTTAGAAGAAAAAGGTAAGTACTTTTAACTGTCGCATCCATTGGTACGCGATAGCTCATAATAAAATTGTTAGAGGGCGCAATTTGTAATAATACCAGTTTTTTGATTTTATTCAGAAAAATTAAATCATACGGTATAATTATGACATCATAAGCGGAAAGTAGCTTAAATTTGTAACAAAAACGTAAATAACGCAATTTGATATCTTTATTTGTTCCAGAGTTATGGCGAAAAGAAGACTTTTAACCGTTTAATTTAATAATTGATTGTTGCTATGGTTTTTAAGGTGTATAGGTTGGATTAGTAATAGGAATCTGCATTTATCATAGTCTGTGCCTCCTTCACACTCTATCTAGGCTTAGGACTAGTCCAAACTAAGCAAATTGCAAAATTTGAGCGTGTTTAGAGGCCAACGGGCCATAACAACGATATCAAAGTAATGATTGATTTTTGTTTAAGAAACTTTTTAATAGAATGGTAAAAAATCATGAACAACTGTTAAAAAACAAGTGAAAAGCTATAAATGTTCAAATTGACGGCCGTTTTGTAAAATACAACTATTAATTCTTCTTCTCGTACTGGAAACGGCTGTTTCGATTTCGTCTCGTGGAATCGAATTTATTGCAATTTCAATTCGGTGAATCATGTCCTCTCGGTGGTTGGTCTCGTTTCGTAAACAATATCTTTTATTCTTCCCCACAAGTAGAAATCTAATGCAGTTAAATCCGGGGATCTAGGTGGCCACGGAAACAAACTACCCTTCCCATCCAGCGATTTGGGTGTCTAACATTTAAGAAATCACGGACTCTTCGGGAATAGTGTGAAGGACATCCATCATGTTGATACCACAGGGATGCTCTCACGTCAAGGGAATGTCTTCTAAAAGATTGGGCAAGTCATTTTGTAAAAAGTTTAAATAAGATTCACCATTTAGGTGTCCATGAAAACAAATGGTCCGATAATTCTGTCACCTAAAACACCACACCACAAATTTACACTCCATCTGTTTTGGTGATCCACTTCGCATCCAGTGAGGATTTGTTTGGGACCAATAATGCATATTGTGCAAATTAACTCTGCCGCAGCTAGTAAAAGTAGCCTCATCGGTCCATAAAACTTTGGAAAGGAATCGAAGATTTTCACTACACATGTCTCTCAGTCAATAGCAATAGTCGAGCCGCCTGTCAAGATCAGTGTCTGATAAAGCCTGGTGTAAAACTAGATGATAAGGATGCAGCTTAAAATCCCTTAAAATTCTGAACACAGAAGCAACACTTACACCTAGTTCTGTGGAAATCTCCTGATGCTTACGTGAGGCTCCGATTCTACGTACGCAAGAACATTAATACTATTATCTTCATTTCTTATGCGACGTCTTCTGACAGGAAGTGGAATACGTCGTACATTTCCTGTTTGTCTTAAACGTGTTGCCATTCGCCGAAACACTTTTCTAGTGTAGTGCCTTCGATCAGGATATCTGATAGCGTATTGTCGTTCCGCAATAGCTGCATTTTGAAAACATTCATAATACACGGCAAGCATGTCGTAAGCCTCGGCATTGGTATACGACATTTTGAAGGATAGCACTAATTTCTGATAAGGTACAATGAAACCCAAAACTAATGAAAGAAAAATTTTTACAACACAACATCAATCAAAATTAAGTAAGTTGACAACTTTTCAATTTATTTACCTCCAAGGAAACGAGCCGACTTTGTTCCGCACCAAATTAGATTATTATTTTAAAACACACCACATTAGAATTATGCCTTAGAAGTTTATATGATGTTATAAACGTACAGAAGAAGAATTAATAGTTGTTTTTTACAAAACGGCTGTCAATTTGAACATTTATAGATTTTCACTAGTTTTTAACAGTTGTTCATGATTTTGTACCATTCTATTGAAAAGTTTCTTAAACAAAAATCAATCATTACTTTGATATCGTTGTTATGGCCCGTTGGCCTCTAAACACGCTCCAAATTTTGCAATTTGCTTAGTTTGGACTAGTCCTAAGCCTAGATAGAGTGTGAAGGGAGGCACAGACTATGATAAATGCAGATTCCTCATTACTAATCCAACCTATACACCTTAAGAAACCATAGCAACAATCAATTATTAAATTAAACGGTTAAAAAGTCTTCTTTTCGCCATAACTCTGGAACAAATAAAGATATCAAATTGCGTTATTTACGTTTTTGTTACAAATTTAAGCTACTTTCCGCTTATGATGTCATAATTATACCGTATGATTTAATTTTTCTGAATAAATAAAAAACTGGTATTATTACAAATTGCGCCCTCTAACAATTTTATTATAAGCTATCGCGTACCAATGGATGCGACAGTTAAAAGTACTTACCTTTTTCTTCTAAACAAGCCTAGGTTTACTACAATCGGATAAGTCGTTTAAAAATAACAGCGATTTAAATGATTACACATTCAATAGCTTCCCCACTCTTATTAAGGTCGGTACCCCAATGAGCCTTAGACCAAAATGATGCAGAATTGTCTAAGCTTTCTAACGATGTTACCAAAGGTATGCCTTAATGTGGAATTTTCGGAGAAATTTATAATTTTATTTTTAATTTTCAATTGCGCCCCTTGCGATGAATTACGGAACTTAAAAATAATTTCCAGGATTTTCTCGTGGCGACTTTTATAATGAATTTTTTTCCACTTTTTATGTCCACTAGTTTCTGAAATATGGCCGGTGGCCAGCCTTAATGAAACACCCTGTATATATATATATATATATATATATATATATATATATATATATATATAGTAATCTCTACGGACAAACTTTGCGTAGTGATTCTAGACACAAAATAAGAAAAAGTTCATATATGCACAGGTCCGAAACGCTTCGTTTAGCACCTACAGGGTGTGAAAAAATTTTATTTTCTCGGTTTTATGGCGATATTTTGCGAAAAATTTGAATATGGTCCTGAAATTTGGAGCACCGGGGTTTTTGTGGTCGAGTAACTTAAATATTTTATTGATTTTGATGCTGCCTGCAGAGGGCGCCATCTACAGTGGTATGCTAAAAGTTAATTGGCCTTAACTTTTTACCACCCAGTATATTGACGTTCCGTTTGAATTAGTTTGTTTCATTTCAATTCTAAGCAAAAAGGTATACTTGGTCGATGCCTCTCAGATCAACCGTTTTCGAGATATTGGCTGATGAACAGTTTAATTTATTTAACCAGCTATTGAATCTCTTCCCATTTTAGCAGGCTTTGACTAAAACAAAATGACAAGTTGTTGCTTAGGTACACAAATGTATTTATGACATTTGTTGTTACTCTTGTTGATACAGCGTCCCAAATTTCAAATTAACATAAAACCGAGGAAAATAAAATTTTTCACACCCTGTAGGTCCTAAACGGAGCGTTTCCGGTTCTGGGTTTATATGAACTTTTTTCTTATTTTTGGTCTACAATCACTACGGAAAATTTGTCCGTAGAGTTTCTGGACATCCTGTATGTATGTATATATATATATATATATATATATATATATACAATGTGTCCCATAAGGCTCTGTACATATGGGAAATTCTTTTATATGAGAATTGTTGAAAAACGTCTCCATCTACATTGACCAACATCCAAAATGCACTCATACAAATCTAAAAGAATCAGACCATCTACAGGGTAACAGTAATTGAGTAAGAGTGTACTTATTTTGAAAATACACGAAAATGTCACTTAGAAAAGTTGTTTAGAATGAAAAGCTATGCACAAATATGAAGTAACAGCCCTCTACTACAATTTTTTCAAAAATATTTTAAAATGCCAAACCTCTTTTAACAATGTTAAATTTAGATTTTTCACTTTTTTTCAAAAATTCCGAGTTTGTTGATTTAAAATTTCGTTAACATGAGCTTTTTAAAATTTATCGACGTAATTTATGTCTTCCCTAACATTTACACCACTACAGTTTGAAATATTTAACAGTACAAATTAAGAAAATATAATAAAATATTTAGATATGGACTGGTAATTGAAGTCTAATTAATTTGCCTGTTGATTGAAAATACTGCATTTAGATTCAATTAATTAATTTTTATAAATAAGGCCACTTTCTGGTATTGCAAAATTTTTTACGACGCGACGTTCGAATGGCGACCTAAATACAGCTTAATTACGGACACTGTTTAATAATACTATTCAGACAAAATAAAATAATTATAATCATAAAGAAATCACCTATGAAAAAATTAATTTGAAATGTCAATATTAATAGACTGTGTCTAATATCTTATTTAAGAGTTTTAATCATGCCAGTAAAATTGACCACTGAAGAGATAATTGAGATTGTACTAATAGTAGGAGATAATAAAGTTACAGAGAAGCAGCAGAGATTTTCAATACGAGACACACTAATAAAATTATTCACTTTAATATAGTTTGTAACATGGTTACCAAATTTAAGGTATGTGGAAGTATTCTAAATAATGTTAAGAAACCACCATCAGCATTGGACAACTGATGTAGAAAATCAGTTGCAAATAATGCAATCCCAATACCTCTGTTCGGAAAATTTCGGCTTCTCTGCCTGCCGAAATAAGCACAACCACAATAGGAAGAATTTTGAGGTTGAATAAATTTTATTCCATAAACAAACATTTACCCATACTTTGTTAAAGCCTGAGATTGTGAATGATGCTTTGAATTTTGTTCGTGGTTTCAAGGTGAGCTGGAAGATTCACCGTTCGTAGCTAGAAATACTTTGTTTACGAATGAATCACATTCACTTCTAATGGAAAGGTAAGCTCTCAAAATTGCCATTGGAAGAGCGATACAAATCCAAATTTTTGAAGACAGCCCCATGATCAGTATTGGTTCAAAACTACTACCTTGTGCGGAATTTACGAAAACAAAATAGTTGGACCTTTCCTTTTCACAATAATATGACTGCCCAGCTCTATTTAGAATTCTTGAATGATCTATTGCCAAATTTTTGGACGAATTACCATTAGAGGAAAGACTGCATATCTGATTCCAACACGGTTGAGCGCCATGCCACAGCACAAGGGTGATTCGAGAGTACCTGCAAGAACTTTTTAACCATAAATTGATTGGATGCTTTAGTGACTTTCCTTGAACGCCTAGATCTCCTGACATATCTCCTTTAGATTATTTTCTATGGGGAAGTGATTGAAAGTATACCTGCAGATGTTACTAAAAAGTGTTAAAAAATTTGTAGCAAGAACTGCTGCTTGCATGGAATGTGAAGGTGGATATGTTAAGGCGATAGTTTAGAGATTGTTTCAATTCAAATTCTGAAAACTGTTTCCTGTATTATGATTTTAGTTATGAATTTTGAGTTACAATTGTATTGCACAATGGTTTTATATTGAAGGAAGCCGTTATGCCCTAATGAAACCTTACTTTCTTTCTACATTGATTTGTTCTTGTTTTCCGGAAAATGTCCCTAAATGCATTTAAATCAAATATTTTCAATCAACAGGAAAATTTATTACATTACTTTGAATATTTATAGTCCATATCTTTATTAGAAACCCATTATTGTACAAAATGACAGAACTATCTTGGATTTTATAATTTTTCTTAACTTGCGTTTTTAAACATATGAACCCTTAGTGGCGTAAATGTAAAAAAGTCATCGATAACGAAAGATTACATCGCTAAAATTTAAAAAGCTCATGTTAACAAATTTTGAATCAATGGATTGAACAAACTTTTCAAAAGAGGCAAATAACATAAATTTAAGATTGCAAAAGAAACTTGGCATTCAGCATCTTAAGTAATTTTGTCCATAATTATGAGATAGAAATGTAGTATTTAACTATAAAATCTTCACCTTCATCTAAACATAAACAACTTTACATTATGTCAGTTTTATAAATTCAGATAAGTCCATTTTAGAATATATACCTAAATTTTTTCAAGAAAGTTAACATACGCGGCTGTTATTGCATATTTCTGCATAACATTTCATTCCAAACAACTTTTCTAAGTGACATTTTCAAATATAACGGTACTTTACAGTTGAGTAGAATTTCTGCTTTCTGGTTTATCGTGTATATGCTATGATTCTTTTAGATTTTTTGGTTTGGTCAATACAGACCTTTTCTGTGGGAAAAGTTTTTCAAAATTATTATATAAAATAATTTCCCATATGTATAGAACTTTATGGAACATATATATATATATATATATATATATATATATATATATATATATATATATATATATATATATATATATATATATACAGGTTTTAAATTTTTTTAAATAGAAAACCCTATATATTATTTAGATTCTACATACAATTTTAGACACATTTTATGAGTATTGTCCTAAGTCTAACCGTTTTTGACAAATTTCAAATTTTTTGTCAAAAATGACGTTTGCAGGCCAAAACAGGTGGAAATCTTTTCTAAACGAAGCCTTTATCAATTAGTTATGGTTGGTTTTCTTGGAAATGGGGACCTACTCTAATGGGCTGTAGTGATATTTTTGTAACACATTCATACAGGGTGAACAAAAATGGACAATAAAAAGTAGATTCAAAAAACCTATAAAGTCATTTTTTTAAAATGGAAACCCCCTATTTTTTTAATTCTATTTTATTAAGCATTAAAAATAAGGGTGACTTTGTATAACAGTGAATATTCCAAAAACGTAGTTTTTGAAATAATGACAATTTAACATTTTTTTATTGTAAAAAGGCTATACGGTTTTCAAGTTTTGTTGTTAGTTGGCCGTGACGGCGAGGCGTGGCATATAAAAATAATAGAGATCATCAGAAACGTCATTATTTATTGTCAGTTGATAATTTGTGTGATGCATTGGTGTATTTTATAGCAAATTGATTTAAAACTTGAATTAAGATTGTAAATAATGAATTTTTCGCAAGCCGAGATGGTTGATATAATTTTTGTTTTGGGAGCTAGTGATAAGAATACGCAAGAAGACTGTTTCAACAACGGTTTCCAGAGAGACGGAAACCTGAAAGAAGGGCATTTGAAAAGCTTTTGGAGCGTTTTGAAAGAACTGGCAATGTGTTATATGAAAAAAATACTAGGGAAAAACGTGCACAGACTGAGGAAAATCAATTAAATGTACTATTAACAGTTACCGCAAATCCATATATTGGACAACGACCCATTTCTCAGCAGGTTGGTGTTAAACGACGTACGGTACAGCGGATATTGAAGTCTCAAAAAATGCACCCCTATTACATTCAACTACTTCAAGAGTTGGTTCTTGAAGATTATCAAAGACGACTGGAATTTTGTCAATGGGCTCAAAACAAAATAAACCAACAAAGAAATTTTGTTCATTTGATTTTATTTACAGATGAGACCACATTTCACAGAAACGGAAGTGTAAACAGACACAATTTTCATTACTATTCTACGGAAAAGCCACATTTTGTAAGATATACTTCTCAAACTAGATGGTCTTTAAATGTTTGTGGAGGTGTTGTCGGTAATCATGTAATTGGACCAAATTTTTTTGATCAACGAGTAACAGGGGAAGTATACTTAGACTTTCTGCAAAACCATCTACCTAATTTGTTGCGTCAAGTGCCACAGGATACGCAACAAGGAATGTGGTTTCTTCATGATGGGGTCCCAGTACATCATACAGGTCCGATACTAACTTTTTTAAATGCTAGATATCCAGAATGTTGGATTGGGAGGGGAGGGCCTGTTGCTTGGCCTGCTAGATCCCCAGATCTTACTAAAATGGACTTTAGCATATGGGGGTACGTCAAAGAGCAGGTTTATAAAATACCCCCTACAACAAAGGAAGACATGAAGATTAGGATTAGAAACTATTTTCAAAACAGTGTTGAAATGTGTAGAAATTTTAGAGACGTATTGCATTGTGTATTCAAGAAAGAGATTGAATACTGGGTACATTTCAAGCAACTTATTAGGTAGTACGTATTTGACGTGTTTCTAGTACTTTTATCTGTATAATTAGTTACAGGTTTAGTTACATTAGAGGTGTTAAGTTTATGATTAGGATTAGGACATAATTTGTTGAATCAAAAAAATATTATCTTTACTTTAAGTTCGTTTAATAAAATTATTATTTATATGGGGTTCAATAAATTGTAATATTTCAATCTGAAGTGCTCGATTTTTTTTGTTTCGCCGCGCCCCGCCGTCACGGCCAACTAACAACAAAACTTGAAAGCCGTATAGCCTTTTTACAATAAAAAAATATTAAATTGTCATTATTTAAAAAACTACAATTTTTTGGAATATACACTCTTATACAAAGTCACCCTTATTTTTAATGCTAAATAAGATAGAATTAAAAAAATAGGAGGTTTCCATTTAAAAAAAAATGACTATAGGTTTTTTTGAATCTACTTTTTATTGTCCATTTTTGATCACCCTGTGTGAATCTATTACAAAAATATCAATACAGCCCATTAGAGTAGGTCCCCATTTCCACGGAAACCAACCATACCTAATTGATAAAGGCTTCGTTTAGAAAAGATTTCCACCTATGTTTTGGCCTGCAAACGTTATTTTTGACAAAAAATTTGAAATTTGTCAAAAACGGTTAGACTTAGGTATACGACATTATACATAAGATGTGTCTAAAATTGTATGTAGAATCTAAGTATGTAATAATATATAGGGTTTTCTATTTAAAAAAAATTTAAAATTACTTCTAAGCTTTTATGATCTACCCTGTATAATTAAAAATATTTTTGGACTACGCACCAGAACATATCTTACAACTTTTGTATTTAATTTTTCTTTTAGATCTACTGGTTAGCTGAAAGGTTAAGGTATACTACCATATAAAAGTTTTATTTCAAAATTATACAGAGTGCTCCAAAGCTTAGGCACACATTTTATTGAATAACTTCTTAAAGTTAAATGGAACACCCCGTATTTAGTGGCTTATTTCGACGCAGAATTAGATTCCCTTTAAAACTACATTAGGGTTCCCTATGCCTATCTCTTATGCTTTTTACGCAAACGGCGTTTTTATATTTTACTTTTTATCTGCTATACCTATCCTACTATTTTTTAAATAATAGTAGGCTTTGGCCAAGATGGCGTTAATTATATCGAAAAAAATGGTTTGATAGTGACGCTACTTGTTAGTCAAACCATTATCGTTGTTTAAAGTAGTTTAAAATTGTTTTTCGAGATTGTAACATTTCATTAGTTAAAATGAGAACTTACCCCCAGGAAGAACGAATTGATATGATCTTGGTAATCGGTCAGTGTGAAGAAAACTGTTTATTAGCGTCAAGAGTATATGCCCAAAGGTATCCTAACAGGCATCATCCTAATAAGCGTTCATTGGAAAAGTTGTTGCAGCTTTTCCGAAGATCAGGCAGTGTGTCTTATACTAAGCCCAAACGACAAAAATCGGTTACCGGAAATGAGGAAAATGAATATTTAGTGATGGAATCTCTGGTAGAAGACTCTCAAACAAGTCACCGAAAAATACATGAAGCAACTGGAATAAGCAGACAGAGCATCCAAAGAATAATTAAAAAACACAAATTTTACCTGTATCACATACAACTACATCAACAACTGTCTGAAGAAGATTATGACCGATGACTGAATTTTTGTTTATGGGTTCTAGAAAAGTTGGGTGATTATGAAAATTTTTTTGAATACGTGCTTTTTTCCGATGAGTCAAGTTTTCATAACAACGGATTAGTTAATAGACATAACTTTCACTACTACAGTGACGAAAATCCTAATATTTTTAGAACCCTTGATCATCAGTACAGATGGTGTGTTAACGTGTGGGGTGGAGTAATCGAAACACAAATGGTAGGTCCATACTTTTTTTATGGCCACTTAAACGGCGCCATGTTTCTTAGATCTATTAGGAACAATTTGCCTATACTATTGGAAACTATTCCGCTTAATATTCGTCAACGAATGTGGATGCAGCTAGATGGTGCTCCTGCACACTTTGATAGACGTGTTAGGAATGAATTAGATGGGCAATATCACAATAGATGGATAGAGCGAGTAGGTCCACAGGACTGGCCAGCCAGGTCTCCGGACCTAACAAGTCTCGACTATTTTGTATGGGGATATATTAAAAATATTGTTTATAATACACCGCCAACGACACCTAACGATATGAAAGTACGAATAAGAGAAGCATTTCGTTCCATAACGCTTATGTATTGAGAATAATGGACACAACTTTGAACATTTATTAAAATAATAATTCTTTTACTATTTAAGTTTGTTAACCGTTCAATAAAATGTTTTTAAAAAATGCTTTTTAGATTTTCATTACTATACATTTACGATAAAGAAATTATTCATAAGTAAAATATAAAAACGCCGTTTGCGTAAAAAGCGTAAGAGATAGGTATAGGGAACCCTAATATAGTTTTAAAGGGAATCTAATTCTGCGTCGAAATAAGCCACTAAATACGAAGTGTTCCACTTAACTTTAAGAAGTTATTCAATAAAATGTGTGCCTAAACTTTGGAGCAATTTTTTTCACCACTCTGTATAATTTTGAAATAAAACTTTTATATGGTAGTATACCTTAACCTTTCAGCTAACCAGTAGATTTAATTATGAGCAGCTCGTTCTATGTTACAGGGTGTAAGCAATCTTCAAATTACAATATGTATTTTTATGTTTCTCAAAATTTCTCAGAAACGATCAGTTTTAGGTATAGTGTGTAACAGAAACTTACCTTTATTTGGTATAGTATAGTATCTAAAAATATAAAAAATTATAGGGTGTTCCATAAGAAAAAATATAACTTTGATATTGTAGTATTTTTCTTTATGTTTTAAATTTGCCGCCTTATTTATGTTGGCAGTGTCTCTGACTTTTGAATGCGCCTAAAGGTTGTTAGTTGGTTGTGAAGTGACAGAGCTGAGAAGGAGATATAAAATTATTTTACTGATTATGAAAACCACGATGCATTTTATTTAAAAATATATTACGTCTCAAAGAAATTACTACAGTTTATTCAGAAGTATCAGAGCCGTCAGTAAGTAGATTGATTAGATATTTTATGAAAATGGCTAAAACGAGAACCAGCATGCGGAACATAACCTTCATCTACAATTAACGAAGATCCACCATCACAATCGGTTGCAATGAATGTAGACGATATTATTCAGGCGACAGTTAGAGCTATGATTTTATACGAGAAATCATTCATTAATGAAGTAATAAATGATAATCCAGTTACGCATAAACCTTCTAATAGTGAAATATCAGCATTATTACCAGAATTTAGTGGATCTGAAAATGTTACGTATGGTTAGAGTTGATTCTATACAAGAGTGTACCAAATAAAAGATGAAGTCATTCAGGTTATTGCCATGGGAAATTTGTGGGTCAAGCGAAGAAGTGGTATTTAAGTAAAAGTGAATATGTATTAATGGATTGGGCGACCCTAAAAAATGAGATGAGAAAAATGTTTAATGTAGGTAAGGATTTAATTTATTTAAGAAGAGAAATGGAGAAACGGAAATGAAAAAAAAAAAAAAGAGCCCTATTCATATAAAATTGGAGATTTAGTAATGGTTGTTAATAATGATACCTCTGCAGGTGTAAATAAAAAATTACTCCCAAAGTATCGTGGACCTTATGAAGGAATTGTCGCACCCTCTAGAATGAGGCTTTGGCACAACGAAATTAATAAATGACTTGTTTTATGTACCTTATTTGGTTGACTAGGATGCATTGTCTATGATTATTATTTTACTTGTATTAAAACTCATTTATCTAATATATACTTAATTGTGTTTACTTATGAAAAACTTATGTTTACTGCAAATTATGATTCCTCTGTACCTACGGAACTTATGTCTATAATGATTTATGATACTTACGTGTACTTTTTGATTGTTGAATACCATTATGATTTTATGTACTTCTTAGGTTATGTATGTATTCAATATTAAGTGTTATGTTGAGTAAAAATACTTTTCTTATGAATCTTAAGTTTATGCCAATTTCAGTATGTTTAAGATATGTATATAGTTATTTATGGAGGTGAATTATTATACTGAACCATTTATATCCTTACGTAACTATTAAGATTATAATTAACATTAGGATGTCTTATGCAATGCTTACTTTTATTTGTAATTATTTTGATTGAGGACAATCAAACGTCAGGATGGACGAACTGTAGTATTTTTCTTTATGTTTTAAATTTGCCGCCTTATTTATGTTGGCAGTGTCTCTGACTTTTGAATGCGCCTAAAGGTTGTTAGTTGGTTGTGAAGTGACATAGCTGAGAAGGAGAATAAAAATTATTTTACTGTTATGAAAACCACGATGCATTTTATTTAAACAATATATTACGCCGCTCGCAAAGAAATTACTACAATATGTACTTTATTTTGTACCACCCTGTATATTCAAAAATAATTTTGGAATATGCTCCTCAAGAATCCACATATGACTGCGCTAAAAATTATTTCCCAACCCTTTTCATTGCTCGTAGAAAAACCGAGGCGAATGTGGTGGACCACCCTGTATCTATATATATATATATATATATATATATATATATATATATATATATATATATATATATATATATATATATATATACGTAACAGTTCATTGCGTAATGGCGAATTTACACATATAGTGGAGAGTTTCGTTATTCGTGTTACGTATAGAGGAGTAGAAAAAGCGTATTTATCCTAGAAATTCAAAGCAGTTCCAATATTTACTATAATATTTAATTAAATGAACAGGTTTATAATATTTTTTTGTCATATATAGTAAACAACTTACATAACATTGTTCATTAAAATACACAAACAAGAAGTTCTTTTTTTTCAATAGATGCAGTGACAAATAGGTAAATTAGAAAACATTAATACTAACCAAACGTTATTTAACGTACAAACTATAAACTAGAAGAAGTTTTAGAGAATGGTGTAAAATATTCATCAACTTTTCCTATTTGTATAAGTAAATTTCTAGAGTTTTACGGGTTTCGAAAACAAACAAAAAAATTTAAATTTACTTCTTCAACCATACAAGTATATAGAGATTATTTATACCAAAAAGTTTCAGAGAAGTTTTTAAACATATAAGAACTTTATGATATCTTATTCATTTGAGAATTGTATATGGATTTACTAAATTTTACTATTGGTTCTACTTTTTTAACTCTCTAATAGGATATGTGCAAGTTTATGGAAGAAGGCTTGTTCTAACCGATCTCAATCTAGCAAGGGTTTGAAATAAAATGTATGGTTTCACTAGATCAACTTTCCCATTTAACTGCATCAATAGGTTATTGGATTTAATTATTGCGCATTTAGAGTCTTAATGAAATTTCTACCTTTAATGCCACATAAAAAATCGTTGAATAAAAGCAAAAATGGCGAATAACTTCTGAACCATGAAACTCGGATCTGGTTACAAATGTGCTGCTTCGAACATAATACTGTATTATTTTAACTACGTTTTAAATATTAAAACGACGGCAATATCTCAAATAACTTTTTTCTAAAATTTATATATAGCTTAAAAAATCATTTCATATCATTGTAAACATATCATCGTTTCGTTGCTATTTTTTGACAAGGCAATTTTTTGAGCACTTTTCCAAATTTTTATTTACAAATGTAAATAAATTTTCAGAATAAATACGGTATAGCATTTATCAAGTAATATAAACTAAAGTAATATTGATAAGATTGGTGAGAAAAACGTAGTTTTTCTTGTCGTTATTTTTCTTAGAACGTTTAAGCACAGTACTCTCTTGCAAAAGTACAGACATTTTGTTTACAAATTAAGTATCAACACTAATGTGTTTAAACAAAGAGTGAGGGGAGAATTGGCACACAATGTTAAATTTGTTGAGCATAGCGTGTCCTCGTCGAGCAACTTGGGAGAAGTATTTTCCACGTGCGCGTGAAATTTAATTTTGAAAATACTTTTGAAATTGTTTTACTTTAAATCATTTACACTTATCCAAAATTACTTTTACAATGAAGCACATTTCACACGTGCATATAATGAATGAGCAAGTTGTAAAGATATTTTTATGGAGAAGCGCAATTTCCCAAATTTGTTTCTGGACTACTAAATTCATTGTTTGGCAAAAAAGCAAATAATTAATTGAAGGATACAAATTTATTTAGCTAATGAACTTATTCCACTCAAGATGGAGTTATTTTTAACTATATTAATAAAACTGTTCAATTGTTAAAATAACGAAACAAAATTACCATAACAAAGAAAATACACCCACTTATCAAACAAAAATCAAAAACACCGAACGCATTTCAATAGATCAGCTATCGTCATCAGCGGCCGACCGCTGCAGGTGCTACCACAGTTCCAGTGTTCCATAAACAATGAATAATAGTCCACAATGTCATTTGAGAGTTACCAATTTTTCAATGTAAGTAGCACAAAGGTGACCCAAAACTGTGAAAAGTTTCAAAAATTGATAGCAAATTTCCAAAAATGACACTTTCGATGGTAAATGTCTTATACGGGAAAATAGGTAATCAAAAAATGACAAAACTTGTGTCATATATAAACACCTTACAATCAAGTACACATTGTTATTTTTTCGCTGTATTGTGTTAATCGTTTTTCATTACTCATGAAGACATTTTCATATTCGAATATCTTAATATCCTAGAAACCAACATAATAACTTTGTTTATAAATATTCGTTTAAATAGGTGTATTTTTCATATTCGCTGTTGAAAAATAATTAAAATTTGGGATAGGAACTTAGTAAAAGTTGGAATGTTACAAATTCTGAAATAGTGTTGATCTGATTATTTATCAAAAAGGAAATACATGGGAAAATATTACAATATGTCAACAGTACAATACACTTCCCACCTAAACAGATTTTTCCTGGTTTTGGATAAGCATCATCTCGACTTGTAGTTTTATCGAAGGGAATTTCAACCATCGGGGCAAAGTTTATTATATTAGGGTAGGCGTAACGTACCCTATAATTTCGTCCTGTCAATCTGACCCACAAGTCTGTGCGTCCATCGGTCTGGCCGTGTCCGCGATCACAGAACAACGGTACAAGTTCTTTTAGATCCGTCTTTACCTTTCAACTTATATATACATATACAGGTATAGAAGGTTATGCAACCGACAAGTGTGTATTTCCGTGTGCGTCGTCGTGCGTCTAGTGTGAGCATGAGCGTGTATGAGTGTGTGCGTGTGAGCGTGTGTGCGTGTGCGTGTGTATGTGGGTGTGCGTGTGCGTGTGCGTGTGCGTGTGCGTGTGTGTGCGTGTGCGTGTGCGTGTACGTATGCGTGTTCGTGTGCGTGTGCGTGTGCGTGTGCGTGTGCGTGTGCGCGTGCGTGTGCGTGTGCGTGTGCGTGTGTATGTGGGTGTGCGTGTACGTGTGCGTGCGCGTGCGCATGCGCGTGCGCAAGCGCGTGCGTGTACATGTGACTGCGCATGTGCGTGTGCGTGTGCGTGTGCGTCGTGTGCGATACGTGGACGTGTGCGTGTGCTTATGTGTGCGGTGTGCGTGTGCGTGTGCGGTGCTGCGGTTGCGTATGCGTGTGCTGTGTGCGTGTGCTGTGCGTGTGCGTGTGCGTGGTGCGTGTGCTGTGCGTGTGCGTGTGCGTGTGCGTGCTGGTGCGTGTGCGTGTGCGTGTGCGTGTGCGTGTGTGTGCGTGTGCGTGTGCGTGTGCGTGTGCGTGTGCGTGTGCGTGTGCACGTGCGCGTGCGTGTGCGTGTGCGCGTGCGTGCGCGTGTGCGCGTGCGTGTGCGTGTGCGTGTGCGTGTGCGTATGTGGACGTAAGTTAGTGTCCACGATAACTTCAGAACCATTACACTTTTGGAGAAATCCAGCGTAGGTGAGGTGAGGGGGTTATTAGGAGTAGTTTTATCAAATTTTTGTCAAACAGCTGCAAATTTCAACTACATAAACATAACAGCATAAAGATATTAAAATTCCTAATGTGAAAGTTAAGGTTTGTCCACATTTTTGCAATATCTGAATTAATTATATAACATTGAAAATACTGAAACTGTATTATCCATGTTCTTATAGAACCGGGCGACTTTGGAATTTTTAAGTATAGACGTCTATTAACCTCTATCTGACATAAATGTTTAAACGTCCATATGACATAAATTATTGTTGTTTTTACAGTGTTACCTGTTTTCATTATGGACGTAATTGGAATAAAGGTTGCATAACTATCCCAAAAATACATTGTATTATTTCTTTTAATTTCCACTTTATGAGTTGGAACCTAGTATTCCACACAAGGTAGTTTCTAAACGATAACATAGCAACCGAAGTTGTACATTTAAACTTCGGTAGGGCCAAAGAAGAGAATCAACAGAATTTTCAATATATCTTAATATTGGTGTGATTCGGAAGCATTTTTGTTTTCCAAATATGCATTTCGTGGATCCCAGGAGGCCTATTTCCACCAATTGATATGAAATAGGCAAATTTTGCATTACATTTTCGTTTTTTATAATTTCTTGTTTTTTTAAAATTCAAAAAAGTATTATTACATCTTCTAATTTCTTTTGATTAGTTTTACCTGTAAGTGTAGTTAATGTAAAGATAATAGTAATAGGATTCTTAACTTGTTACAATAGTCATACACAATAGTTATTTGTTTCATTAAAATGTCAATTTTCGGCACAACGAAAAAAGTTCCGACTTTGCAAGTCCACAAAATGCATTTTTTGTGCGAGTAAACATAACATTTTTTCTCCAGCCATTTTTATCTTTGTATTCAGTCATTTATTTGCAGTTCACTATGTTTTTGGGAACCCCTTATTTGTGTCGCTACCAGTATGAGACGTTAATAAAATGAGTATTATTCTACTTTTTAGTGAACAAAAATCTACCTTGTAGTTTTTAATTAATATGCATTGGATTTTACCTCTATAAATTTAAATATATTGTGAAAGATGTTAGTGAAATAATGTGAAGATAGACGGTGCCACCGGTGACAGCAAATGTTGATATCTGTTCATAGAATACAGGGTGTCCACAAACGCTTTTCACAAAAGAAAACTGCAGATTCTAGAGCTGATTTTATGTCGATTTAACGTAAACTACCTTAATACAAAAATACTTCCTAAGAGAGCTGGAGCTCTTTGAAGATGACGTTTACGCAATTGTTATTTTGTTTATTTTCCATAGCCGTCTTTCATAATTGTAAATGAATTCGTTAGTTAATTTTATAACAGTATGATTAACACGTGAAAAGTTCAAATCGATTTATTTCGTCCTAGCGACTTAAAATTGCGAAATTTTGAAAAACAAAAACTTATGAATAACAATGTCCAATTCCCCGCCCAAACGAGCCGCTTATGAGTACAACTAAAAAACTATATTCACCCCATACGATTGGGCATATTCCACTAAATAAATGTACACAACGCTATCATTTGAAGGGTACCAGCTCCTACTCAAAATCTCCATTCGTTTGCTTTTAACTTTTTTTTTAAATAACAATGAAAATGAAATCATGACGATTCTTAGGCAACCGTTTTTCACGCAAAATGTTAGGTCATTTTCAATACACTTACTACGTTACTACAGAATAGACCTGCTAGAACTGATGTAAATCTGTAATGTAATAAAGTAGGTAACCAAAATAAGGTCAAGAAGATATATAACGTACATATGTATGTTTACTGGGTAATTACCTACACAAAAAAAAACACCTAAAAATCGATACTGTGACTTTAAAGTATAATCGTAATCTTATTCAATCTCTCTTGAAAATTTATCAAACAATTTTTTTATTTTTTTATTACTAACTTCTGTAAGCATAATATATACTAATTAAAAAATTTATTGAACTTCTAAAGTGCTAGTAGTGACAATATACGGATAAATTAACTTCACTAAAAATGTATAAAGGGTGAAATGAGAAACCATCTAAATGCTAACTAACGTTATGGTTGGGACATTTAGGTAATTGAGCAATTCTATTAAATTAAAGTGAAACTTTGTGACATTTCAAATGTATCTTACCTACACTTAGCCATCATATATATATATATATATATATATATATATATATATATATATATATATATATATATATATTTTTGTATAGTAGATTCAGATTATCAGTAATTAAAATGTGTATATTGACTATTTGGAGATAACTCTAGTAATGATTAATATATTAGTGTATTTCCTTTATGAGAGATTGTATATTATTACGTGTTTCATTTATTTATTATGTTATGAGAGAGTTATTTTTTAAGATACATCAATTTGTTTAAAGCTCTAAAGAAAAAAAAGATTACATATATACTTTAAATAGACTTACCCACACGAAGAAATCAAGGAATGGAATGGAAGTGTTAACTTACTTACCTATAAAGAAAGTACATTATATTAATATACAGCAGAAAAATTTCTATAAGTAAAACAATTTTAAAAGTAATAAACATTTTGCATTATTTTTTTTATTTTTCCTTTGATGTCTTTTGCATAAAACACACATATTAACTTTATAAATTTCTGTTACATTCTATGTATGAAACAATTTAATATTAAATTATAAATTTCTTTTATATACAAACAAAAACATTCCAATCGCAGTGATAAAAGTAGCGTTCTTTGAATAAATCAAAAAACGTAGCTTCTATATGCGTTTAGTAATAGAATACTATATTTTATTCCTATGTGTTTTTTTAGTACGATTAGCACAGTCTTAGCTATAATACTAAATAGAAATTACCCAAAGCTTGGAATAGACCAAGTGTCAAATATATTGCATATAACGTTTTTTTCCCAATGAATTGGCATCGAAGCTAGGAACATGATTCATTTTTATAGACCTAATGGAGAATTTTAGGACGTGAATGAAAACTATTATTAAAAAACGTTCAGAGTTAGACACAATTACTTATTTGATTAACCTGTGCACAATGGCGTAAAAATAAAACAGATGACAAATGATATGACGAAAATTCAAAAGAAGAAAAATAAAAAATTTCCTAAGAAAATTCCACAATGGCATTAATGAAGCTCGACCTTTAATACAAAAAGTTTAATTATTCAACGATTTAAGGAAAAGGAGCAATTGAAACTTAATTTACAATTATTCAGATTGTAACTACATTAAAATAAGTAAAAAATTATTAAAGTATTCACGTATCCAAAAAGCAGGAAAGGTTTGAAATATTGCTTGTAAAGAACCTTTAAAGTACAGAAATAGAGGTAAAGTTTAAAAAAAAAGTCCAGTTAAGGTTTGTAGCATTACAAAACACAAAAAATTTTATTTGGCCAGCACATGAGTTTATTATGCTGGAGTGTTGTTGCGTTGGCAAAGCGTACTTTATGCAGGGTAAAGGGTCTAGACTCTAGAGAGAACATGTTTTTATACCACACCTATTAGACGCGTTAGTCTGTCCGAGAAGAGCTATTTTTAATTTATCATTTTGGCTTACATGAAACGTACAAACCATAGTCTTATTTCTGGCTATCTGTCTAATCATAAGCGTGCAAAAGTTTACATGTAAATGTTTGTTTAGAACTGTAATTAAGTTCTTTAGAGTAATCACACACAACCCAAAGCACTCAAGTTGTTTGTATTTCTATCAATCTTAGCATTATAAAATTGTAATACACTTATGGTTTGAACTTAATATATTATGCAGTTAATGTTTTTATACAATAGTTGTTTGTATTAAAAGTCCAGAAAATGTGTTTGCGAGTACCAGGGCAAATTTATGAGTGTTCGCAAACTATATTATGGCAGAGCGATACACACGATTTTTGTGTGCTGTCAACTATTGTTATTCAATAAACAAATTGTTCTACGTTTTAAAATTTCATACATGTTGGAATTAAGTTGGCAATACTGACAACTGACAGTAACCAATATAACCTATAAAATACAATTGCGAAATTATTCATTACTGTAGGTACCTTGCCCATTTGTTGACTTTATAATAATCTATAGATGCAATTTGTACTTTATAAAGAACTAATACGGAGATAATAACCGATGCATACACGTACACGGTAACGCGATTAGGCTTTGTGTTATATCAAATGTCGAGTATGTCGAATATTCTATCAGTTCTATCACTATAACGAATACCAACTGTAATTTAGTAGTATTTTTGCCGGTCTCGGCTGGAAAACGCACAGTTCCCAGACGCATTTGCGGTCTGCATATGCCCTATTACAGAACGAAGGCTCAGAACATTTTATGCTAAATGATACATGAATTATACGTTGTTATATATTTCAACAGATGTGTAATAAATTAATAACAAAACAAGCAGTTTGACTGTTAATTTGTTAAATAATTTGACTATTTACAAGCATATTTGGAGGATAGTTTCCGAATATACACGAAAAGTGATGTGCAATTTTTTTATTTAATTAACTTTTCAGGCTTCCTAAAAGAAATTGTTATAAAGAAAGTAGAATTATCTTTAAAAAAGCATTTCTTCGATACCTTTTAAGGTATGGTTGAAGGTTTTTCTCCCGATGTGTGCTTTAGGGGTGGTATAAAATGCTTTTAAAGACTTATGTATTACCTATTGGAAGCTTTAATCAAGTTAACCTATCTAGAATTGAACCTTCAAATAAGGTCTTCGGACATTTAAGTTTTTGAGATATACGTAAAATATACTTTCGCGTCTTATGTGAAGCACGCACGCACGCACGCACGCACGCACGCCGCACACACACACACACACACAAGCGCGCACACACACACAGCGGCAGGATAGCAGAGTGGCATAAACAATTTATATTATTATAATAAAAAATTATTCAATTACTTTATATAAAGGTGGTTGAATAATTGGGTGCTATAATAATACGTATAACCAATAGAGTTCAACGTGGAAAAGCATTTTTTTTTATAATCGGTGTACGTAGTTATGGGCCGCGGGATTTTGGCAATGTGAAATAAAGTAAAGAAGAAGTTGTTAAAACGATTAATGCGAAGAGATCGAAAAGACTCTGGAGCGTCCCAGACTGTACAACGTTGAATACACGAAAACAGGAAAAGAGACTATAGCCGAACTTCTTTGAGTACAGTTTCCTGGTTCGGAACTACTATTAAATCAATTGCCTGAGGAACTAAAAACCCAGGGCGCCTCGTTCAAGCCAAACAATAGAAGGGACCTGGAAAAATCTTCCAAGCGATGCTACAGGAAGGACCAGAATGCTAATTACTATACTTTGCTCTATTCTAAGAACCAGTCTATCAATGAAATACCTTTCTCGGAGATGCAGAGTCGCTAGTTTTATGTCAAAGACAGACCGAGCCGGCTACTGCCAGGCAAGGGCATATCGTCCCATTTGCAATTACATCATTCGTACTTAGGGCAATGAAAAAACTACTCGATAGACACATTATGGAGGGATTATTAGTAACTAATCCACTTCACCAGAACCAATTTGCCTAAAGAGCAGGACTGTCAACAGAGACAACACTTCAGCATCACACAAGAAGCATTGAGAGTACCGTATAGCACAAAGAGATTTGCTTAGGGGAATTGTTGGACATAGAAGGGGCCTTTGATAACACGCCATTTAACTCCATTACCTCGGTCGTGGCCTAGTGGAGACCTGTTGCAGGTGGGTAGGTGTATGCTAAGGAGTGAAATGGTGCATACGGAAATGCTGGAGGCGACCTTGGCGGCCCGGGCGGCAGGAGGATGTCCGCAAGGAAGAGTTACATCGCCCCTCTTGGGGAGGATCGTTATGAACGGGCTACCGAGAGAACTCAACAACGAAGGACTTATATCTCTAGCCTATGCAGACCTGGTCATCTTGGCAGAACGGAAATTTGCAAATTCAGTAAGAGAGCGTATGCAAATCGCCCTGAATATAACGCTTAAGTGGTCACAAAAGGAAGGGCTAAAAGTCAGTCCTCAGAAAACCACAATAGTACCATTCACGCACAAAAGGGAAATAGAGAACCTCGGTCTTCTTTTTCGTGGCGGGAACCTTATCAACTTGTCGGTGGGAATAAAATACTTGGGAATCGTTATCGACTCCAAGCTTACCTCAAACCAGCACATTGATGTGTTAAGGTGACCAAAAGCTGTCCAGGAAACAACAAAACTAGAGCTATGCAAGATACAGAGACTTGCACATTTAGTAATTACGAAGGCAATGAGATCGACGCCTGCCACCGCAAAGGAATCTCTACTTCAATTTACTATTGAGGGAGAAGCAACGATGGGAGTTCACAGGATTCAAAATCTGCGGAACAAGGTACGTAAAACGGAACACGAACAGTTAATTGAGAACGTTGGGGGTCCCATACTCGAAATGGCAGCGGACCAAAAAACATGAAAACCAGACCCCTCAATATAAGTATTGATAATCGGGAAGAGGGACATAAGCAAATCCAGGAAATTCCTGAGGAAATCCTGGTCTGCTACACTGATGGATCAAAAGCCTAGACAGTCTAATGTGCAACTCCAAGCGAGAGAGTCACATCCTTGCTTAGAAAATATGCTACTGTATTTCAAACGGAGTCATCATAATTGGTCTCGGAATGCTACGAAAAACTCAACGACCTGGGACGTGATAACGTAACCCGAATATGGGTTCTAGACCATTGAAGAGTCGAAGGAAATGAAGAAGTGAACGAACTTGCTAGACAGGGGGCACTAAAGCTTAAAAAGAACCTCAGAACTACTATAATTAAGTAGACAGGATCTTAGAACTCTAATAGTACCGCTAGCAGGACTCATGGCTGTTAAAGTATACTTTAAGGGGATAGAAAAACTAACCGAGATCCTCACCTGCAGATTCTGCAGTGTAGAACCTGAAACCGTCGTGCACATGTTGTGTAATTACGATGCGCTGTCTAAGAAAAGACAGCACATTTTCGGATATCCACAAAGGAATACTTCCAGTGAGAGACCTGCGGGATATGAGAGACTCTACATTACGGACTGGGAGTGAGACCAACAAGGGAGAACACAAGTAACATTTAATTCCTTGGTCCTCTTTTTAAACCCTCAGGGCGAGTTCACAACTTTCACTACCCTGATGTATGTTGGGTGGCCTATCTTGGAAATTAAAATCTATTAGTTTATAACAATTGATTCAGACTTATACCTATATAAAATAAAACAACTCTGGAAAAAAGAAAAAAATAAAGTAAAATTAATGCTAATTGACGTAATAAATAAACAAAAAAAACTTATTAAATTATTCTGATGGTGGTGTTGGTTGATAATATACCGTACGTTTGAATTAAAGTGAAAATACAAAAATATGTGTAGAGTTATGTTTTATGAGTTATGTTTATGTACAAGATTCTAAGGAATTTACTACAGGCGAGTACTTCATTTATTCTGGGGATTACATGCACAGTATTAATGAGTTAAAAGTATGTCAGCAAACAGCTGATGCCAAATAATGATTGTTTCTTTAAATGAATGGTTTCGTAAGGTCACATAATTTATAGTAAGGAAGTAAAGAATGTTGAGTTGTACGAATTGAATTGTACATGTTAATGAAACGTATTAAGCAGGGCTCGATTCTTGGTCGAGTGGTAGAAATGTAAAGGTATATAATCAGTTTCGTTTGTACACAACCGAAAATAAATCGGGGGTTATGGCCTGACTTCCTTTAAATAGATACAAAGGGAGGTGTTTGTATGTATGTTAAGATGAATCGGGTGATGTGGAATAATCTTGTATAAATATATACAACGCGATTACAGGGAGAGTTGAAATAAACCTGTCAGGTAAATTTAACCCTAATGGCGACAGATGGATTCGTACTAGGTTGGGGACGTTGAGTAAAGGGGCGATTCCGTAAAGAGCTATGTTCGTTGGAGATGAATATAAATTTGATTTGGTAATATTCGAGACTATGTTTTGTTCTAACCTAATAATCTGTTCGGAGCCGTAGCCACAGGCGAAGGTACTAGTGTTTAGGATAGTTAAGGGAGACTTACTGGTGTGAGAAGTAATTAATTATTCGGGGCGTAAAATACGTCAAACTAACGACGTCTCTCAGTAATTCTTAGGTACTCTTCTCGGGGAAATGTAAACTCCAAAACGACCGTACTCATGGTTGAGTTTTACTATTGTTTGAGTGGGTTTATGAATAGGTCTGCTCTGCTCTTCGAACGGTACAATCTGTAATGGACATGTTTTACGAACAGTTAGTGAGCGCTCACCAATTCCCACATAAGAAATTTAAATATAGGGAGAACGACGAATTAATTGTCCTGGCGCCAAGTTAACAGGCGCCCAATTTTCTGACACCTAGATGTCTTCGTGCCCAGTTAGCTCGCGGTTTTTAAAATGCAAAGGTAAAATATACACGGTGTCCGGCATAAAAGGAGGCGAAACCTCAGCGAGCGATTCTACAGTTCATTTGGAATTAAAATGTTCATATAAAGCACTGTTTGAATCTCAAAGGTTTGTGAGTTATGAAGGTTTTTAGTTTTCTTAACATTTTCTGACTCAACGTCGTAAATCACATCATATCTTCCTTGAGATTAATTTTTGGTTAAAGTTGGGGTACTTTAAAATAATTTAAAAATTACTATTTTTCTCAAAAATTCAGTCTTGAATATTTCGGGCATGAACCGTTCACAGTTGCTTGTTGAGTTAGCTGCAAAACGCGCATATGAAGGGGACAAAATTCTAGCAAATGATAAAATCGTTGGATTTCAGTCATACCGATGACTTGGTCATTAGGTAAAGTTAACAATATTTTGGTACAAATTTGCGAAAAGAAGTGTGTCATATTTAAAAATGTTTTCTTCATACAAATAGGAAAATTTTCAAAGAAGGCCAGAATATAATAAATTTACTTGTGACCATAAACGTATATCAATAATCAGGTAAGCATCTAAACCTCTAGGAAACTTATGGCGATTGACATAACCGTCATTTTAAGAGGCGCCTACTTCTAAATCTCATACAATTAATAACGATGTTCTTTAATTTGGAGTACCAGGACATGCTTTATGTTCATAGTTATGCCGCAGCAGTTGAGCCGCACTATGCAACGCGTTTCCCGACCCGACGTACTCCGCATAGAGGACTTTTGTATCATGATGAGGGCTAGTATTTTGCGAGGCGATGAAACAAGAGAAGGTGATGCCAGTTCTATGACAGTAAATGAAGTAGAATCAGATCCTTTGAGCACCAATTGGGGATTCAAATGCAAATTTCGAAATCCTCCATATACATAATATTACGAAGAAATGGACTTGACCTATACCATTTTACAATCGTTCAAATCTTACTTTGGGAAGATGCAATTTTGGAATTAGTATGGAGATATATCAAGAATCTGGGGGAGAGATCAAATAACTAATGAAGCCCATTCAGGGATTTCAAATCTTTATACTCCCATCAATGGTCTGATGAAAATATCTATTACGAAATAACACACCACTATCAAGATTTGACTTGACGCGAAATCAACTTTTCGGTCAAATCATTTTACTCCATCGACTTAACGCAAATGGTTTTCTTCACATTCGTAACGAAAAAGTTATGGATTTTTGGATGAGATGCCATTGCAGATAAATTTATTATTCCCCAATCGACTATTATCTTTGGGGCACATTAAAAAGTAGGGCCTGTGGGGAAACTATAAGAACAAGGGACGAACTAGTGGTCCCAATACGTCTCTGTTGCGACCATTTAAGGGACAATCCGGCAGAGCTTTGCCGTGTCATTAATTCAATTCATAAGAGGTGTTGGCTATACGTGCAGAACATGGGCGGATATTTTGAAAATTTACTTTAGATTTTACAGTTTTTTTTATTTCTTTTTTTTTGTTGGATTTCATATAGCCTTTTGCGATAATTTAAATATGCTTTTAGATTCTTTTTCTTTCTGGCGAATTCACTCCAAAAATTGTTCATTTTGCCCTAAAATTAAAATTAAGAATTAATCGGTATGACTGAAATCCCATGTTTTCACGATTTGCTACAGATTTGCCCTTTTTAAGTGCGAACACTTTATATTGTAATATACCGCTTTGAAGCTGACACAACATGCAACTTTTTGTAAATTTCTCAGGGTTCTAGTCCTGTTCACAACCAAACTAATTTTTTTTAACAAAAATAGCAAATTTTAAATTATTTTTCTTTGAAGCACACCAGCTTTAATCAAATATAAACAAACTAATTATTTCTTTTACCCTTAGGATGAACGTTCATTTGTCTTTCAAATGTAACCTTCAGATGTTTTTTGTAAGTTTAATCTTAATGAAAATACGATGCGTGTTATAACGTTGATCCCGAAAATGTTAAGAAAACCAAAAAAACCAGAAACCTTTGAGATTCGGACAGTGCGGACAAATGAACTATAAAATGGCCTATTGAAGTATTGTGGTTTTTAAGCGGGACGCCCGGTCTTTTCAAGAACTAGCGGAGCACTCGCGTGTGCGGGAGGAAGCCAGTTGTTAATCTGTTAAATAGATAAGTAGTTATGACCTATTTTTTTCATTGTTATTTCATTACGGTTGACAGAAATAAGCTATCAGCTTTCATGTTTCCCTTAGATACAGGAAGTGAAAAATGATGTATTCCTTCAATTTGCTGTCCTTTATCTTCAGGCGAACAACATTATTTTAACATTTTCTACGTAGAATTCAATGCTAGTAGCTACTTATAGTCACCATTTCTATGACCGTGCTGTAACTCAAAAATTTTTTTTAATTGAAAATTACTTGGCTATGGCCTTTAAAATGTATAATGCATAATGTTATGCTTGTTTTCAATAATAATTTCTCTACAACACATTTGGTTTACCAATTCATAGTTTTATTGGAAGAAAAGCTTAATCAACATTTAAAGAAAATACTAAGCAAAGCAATGAATTCACTGAGATTGAACAAAAGGCAAAATGTTTGTACGATAGAGCGAAAACAATATGCTCAAAATAAGAGGACCTGATCAAAGAAAAAGAAAATATCGCTAAAACACTACAAGAAAAGGGCTACCCGTAACCTAAACAGAGAAAGGGTAACCGGAAAAGAAGAACCTAAATATGCAGCGATAATACCATATATACACGGTAGCTCAGACAAAATACGAAGGGTAGGCAGCAAATCCAAGATAAGCACTGCGTTCAAATAGACCCTAACGCTCAGCGGAATAGTAACCAAAACCAAGCCACACAATGAAGATAAGATTTCTAAGAATTGTGTATACAACCTACCATGCGAATGCGGCAGAGCATACATAGGAGAGAGCGGTATATCACTCAAAGTGAGGATACAGGAACATAAGAACAACGTCCGCAAGGGCGCAAAAATAAAAAATCTCCGACCATGTCTGGAACGAAGATCACCGCATTCAATGGAATAACATACAGATAGCGGTAAAGGGCGAGAATACAACTCGCCTGAAACTCAAGCACTAGCAGAAAGTCCAATAAGCCAAGCTAGTGTGGAAAAGAAACCCGTATGGATTCCAATAATGCGTGAGAGCTTAAGCGCAATACACTAACGCAATAAGTTACGGAGCAACTATATATATATATATATATATATATATATATATATATATAAATGAATACCTATTTTCCTTGGTCACATCATAACTTGAGAACGACTTTACAGATTTCATTGATTTTTTTAAAGTTTTTTTAATACTTTGTAGAAGGTTCTTACAGAAAGAAAAATTAATACAATTGCGTAGAAACTTGGAAAATTTAAGAAAACCTAACTATTTATACTTCACGCATTTGACAGTTCGCGCGCCGCAAATGACATTTAACAGCAGCATCGGCCGGGATTTATCGATCGAGGGTGTTCGTTGTGAAGAGTAGGTATCCACTAAGAAAGGGTTTTTTTGTCCTAAAAAACATATATTGGATTACTCAGTGGCTCAGCGGTAAAGGCATCAGAAAGTACGAATCTGAGAGTCAAGTGCTTGGGAAAGAATCATAACAAATGATTTCGACTCAAGTGAGCCTCAGGACTAAGCCTGATGACGAAAGCAGAGTTCGCTTCCGAAACGTCGCGCTCAAGAAGCAAAAACTATGGAAATAGGCCGATCCACTCAACTAATGTGAAACCACAGTTACAAAACACTTATAATGTAGAATGAACAAAAGTTTTGCGGTAATTCTTTCTCAGTTGTGGCTGGATATTTATAAAGTGTCCTTTTCAAATCGGTTCATAAAAGCAAATCTAATTGACTTAAGTCAGGTGAACGCACTGGTCATGTTACGGAACGTCATTGAAATAAGTTTGGACTATAGATACATGAGTCCGAGCACCATCGTGTTAAAAAACAGCGGTTCTAAAGGAATAGTATGAAGAAAATATTCAAAATTGTATTCTAAAAATCTAATATAATAAACAATGTCGTTTTAGGCAGCACCTCACGTTAAACTCACACATTTTCTAGACACGCTTATTTGTAATTAGATCCGAATTTTGGTTTATCCAATAGCAATTATTTTATCTATTAAAAATTGCAGCATTTGCTACAGCACTCCAAATATTTCCACTAAAATGTTGGACTTTAGTTTGTTTCCTACGAAAACACTTACAAATCTCCCCCCTTCTAGATAAGTCTTCAGGTCTTATGATGCTTAAAACGATTTTTATTTATAGCGTTTTAAATTTTTTAATGTCGTAGTTCTCAAAAAATCAGGATCCTTGCAATTTCCCATTAAGAAACTGTGTAATTTGCATTTTTCCTTACCACCATAAGAGTGACGCCTTCGTCAGGTCGAGACTGGATAAATGAACTAAATTTCGCTAAATTATCTTTCAACCTAAAATGTATGTGCGTTGAATATGTAGCATCCCCCAGGTACCCTATCTTGAAAAGTGTAATTTGAACTTATTTGCAATAATACAAATTCAAGAACAAAGCAATCACTAAGTGATTTATCTTTAGTTTACTGACAATAATATTACTACTACTCAAATTAATTGCTTGCCTTACTTTGACTTTCCTGGAAATAATGAAAACATTATAATTTATTTACAAGTCTGATATTTAATTACTCGCAAACACCAAATCTGTTCAAACGAATTGGCCGTCTAGTGGTAAGTACGTTGTGCGATTTGACTGAGATAGGCTGGACGAGGGTAAGTGTTGCATCATGTGAGGCAGGTAAACAATAAAACTACTCAAATTAAAATTAACGAACTTTGCGCAATGATGGTTCAACCCGTTAATATACTATTGTGACAAAGAACCACCAATAAAACCAACTTTATTCATAAACAAGTAATTGCACAAGTGCACTAATAAATCAAATAACATAAAAAAAAAACAACGGAAGGGTATGTTTAACAAAACACCATTAAATCAGGTTAAAGTGCGTACAAAATTATAACATTAAGAGAAAAATACACAAAAAGCAGTTTAGTTACACATAAACACAATAAAAAAACCCACGTAGTCACACCCACAATTGTGTCATAAATAATCAGAATAAAAATCGGAAAACCAAACATGCCGGTCTTTAAGTAAACAAGCACATAAAACAATAAGGCAAACTACAGTACATAATATGTAATTTTACTGTTGTTGTATTTTATATTATAAAATACAACAACAGTAAAATTACACTGGTGATAATAACGTAAAGGCAAGAACAAAAAGAATAGACAAGGAATGCACAGGTACACAATTGTTTAGTTAAGGTATAAAATACATAAGAAAAATTACAATAAATTTAGTTCGCACGCAAACAATTCTATGTAAACAAACTGACACAAAAAACTCATTAAAACAAAGCCTTACAAGGGAAAGTTATAAATAGATCATAACATCGCGATCGATATATAAGTTTGAGTGCGTTACAAAAATACAGCACCCCTTTTTCAGGTTACACATTCATCTATACAACAATAAAAACAATAATAATAAAACTCGAGGTGTTTAATTCACCCAAATACCACAATGAGGGACCCTGTACTGTCTTTTATTTAAGCAAATTTCAGCTTAATGAGCCCGCGTGCGAATAAGATACATTTGCAAGGCAATGGCCGGTTTTTAATACGTTATATAGGCTTGTAGAATTATTTTCTGCCAGCCTTAATTTATATAAAAATACCTACTTACACTTGAATTATAATTATTATTATTACACTGATTTTTTTTTTTTTGTTTTTATTATTGATAATTTTTTTCTTTATTTACTTAATTGTTGCTAATTCGACACCTATAATTAGAAATGTGATGAGTGGATAGACTAAATTATGATCAAATGAACGTATTATTACTTAGAATTTATATTATTACTTAGGATTTGTTTATAAGCAAGTTGCCAGGTTGAATGATAATTTATATTCATTTAAGAATAATAGAGTAAGTTAATTTTGTAAATTTTATTTCTGTTATTACTGTTCTTTATGGCACCGACCGATAAGTATCTAACTTGGTTGGACCTAATTTCTGTATATATTTTTGAATAAGCATATTCTATTCTATTCTAGTCTATTATTATTATTATTATTATTATTATTATTATTATTATTATTATTATTATTGATCTTGATCACAGACACAAATCGTTAACATACGCGGTTTAACCTAAAAAAAGATGACTTATTTATAGATTAAGATTTGAAAAACACATTAAAACTAACACCCGAAAGAAAAGACAAATTAGCGTTGGCTAATTCAAAAGAAAATGTACACGCAAGAAACATTTTAAAAACAAACTGTTTACAATGAAGGTATTTAATTAACCAAATTGGTCGGGCTCGGTGGACACTCTAACTGTCACTAACTTTTTCCCCCGATTTCAAACTAACTATAGTTACTCCCGCAATTAACCCCCTTTTTTTCAAAAGTAATAAAAAAAACAAAAAATTATTATGTTGGAACAGTTTCATATTAATTATTGAACGACATTTTAATTTTAAAAATATGTATTCGTCTGTAATAAGCGCTACATTTAGGTCTCAAGTTTCAACTAGTGACATTTTGAGATCAAGAATGTGCGCCTAAGAATTTCCAATAATTCGTTACGCCCCTTCCGTAAAGCAACTTTTAAGAGTACACCTGCTAGTGCTAGTTAAACAAAAAGAAAACATCCCGAAAACCATGCTCAAATAACGACTTAACATTTAATAATATATGTTAAACCCCATTAATTAACTTATAGCGGTAACATTTTCGCGGTCCGCTATCTACAAATAACAGTAATAAATAACTAGAATTCGCCGTCTAAAAGTCTACGTTTGCTTCCTTTCAGGAAATTGTAATATTCAAAACTTGCTCCTCTCGAATTTTTGTTGCATTGAATAAACCCCTAGCATGTCATACTTTTCGTGGTTGGCGTATTTTAAAATAGCACTAAAATGACTTAAGAAGCACTAAGATGACTAAAATGCACAAACATTAAAAACCCACACGAGGCTATCTTAGCACACAAATTTTCCAAACAAGCACCTTCGGCTGCGATTTTCATATGGACCATATACTGACTTGTTTATTATAATAGGAATAGGTATTAATAAACAAAATTGTTCTAGAGATCTAATTGAAAATAAGTATGACATAAATTTTCATAAGTCTTTAAAGAGCTATTTTTTTACAACACTTCAATTCACATATTTACCTGTGAATTGTAATATTAAATCAATAACTACATCTTAGCAAGTTTAAAGGTAAAGTATGAATAAAATACAGAATCTACAGCGACTAAATTTAATGGAATCAGTTTCAGTTTCAGAATATATAATATAGCAATTTAGTTAACATAAAAAAAGATATTAATATACACATATATCTAGTATATTGAAAGCTTGTGATTGATGGATTTAAGAAAATTGGATGGAGTCAGAAATATATACAATATTTTCTATCAAAATTTTCTGTTTCTTAAATGGATTGTGCATTAATAATGAACTTAAGTATATGTATATGGTATTTAATGTTAACTTAATCGTCCAGTAATTTAGTTTGGGTTGAATTTTATTTGAAGAGCTAATGTAATTTTAATTTGAGTTTAGTAACTGTTTATTTACAAAACAAATATTAATGTAGAAACTTAAATTATTTTTTTGATAATTATGTTTATTAATATCAACGAATTGTATTGATAATAATATTGTGACAGGTTGTAGTAGGGACTTCAATCTTACCATTTCACAAAAGCATGTTCAATATTTTATATTCGATATTATTCTTCACTAATCTAGTTATAAAACTAAAACCAACGAAAAAGTATTGTCATATATCCATAAAAACGAAATACGAGTTTTCGTAGGAAATTCCCGTTTTGAATTCCAAAATATCATTTTCACATAAGTGGCTGTGAATGTGCGTGTGTGTAGATATGGGTATGGGGTAGGAGGGACTATCGGTGTATACGCGTGTGCGCGCTTGTGCGCGTGTCCATATGTGTATGTGAAAGTTGTTTCTAACCTTGCATGAACCTAAAAGTGTAAATGGTTAGTTAGCTAACTATGTACTAGCTTCTAAATGTATCACAAGATGTCGCTATATTTTAATTTAAGATCTAATTGTACTACAGGATGGCGTTGCAAACTATATCGTAACTTTTAAAATGTTTTTGTTAAAATTACTTTTATTGTTTATTTTAATATACCTTTACACTTTAAAATGACGCCCTTATTCAAAATTTTTTACAAGCCTTAAAGGTTAAACGCTACCTGCAATGATGTTTGAAAACCCATCGAAAATACTATTAAAATATGTATTAAACAAAAAGTGAAATTTCTTAAGAAGCTTATTGTAATTTTTATTTTAAAGTGGAATTATGGTGTTGAAGACATGTACAACATTAAATCAAAACCTATTCAAAATAATAAATCCAAATTTAGTACACATATTACACTCCTTAAACTCAATATTAAGAGTAGTTTAACGTTTGTCAATATGTACAGGATAGTACATTTTTTGGGGTCGTACACCCTTTATCCCCCCCGAACTTTTTCATGCGACGCCTCTAACTCTTAAAAACCAAAAATTTAGATTGCCCATTTGATTTAGGAACTTTTTTGTCTTCTGCTTTTTCTCGAAAAATGCATAGTTTGAGATAAATTAGCTGTAATCCATGAACAGCTTCCAAATGGTAAGTAAAAAATAGTGTGCCATGAAAAGAAAAATAAAAAAAGAGAATCAAATTATGTCAAATCCCACGTTTTATTTTAAATACGACTTGTGGATAAGAAAGAATGTAATTTATTTACATATTTTATTGTGTTAATTTTTATTGCAAAAGCGATCTTTTAAAATGCCATTTTTGTTTTCTAATCAAGAAATAGCTGATATCCATTTTATTTATGGCTTTGTAAATGGAAGTTCAGCAGCAGCAGCTCGTGAATATAGGCGAAGATTTCCTTTCAGAAGAGCTCCTCATTCTTCAGTATTTGTAAAAGTTCATCAACAAATTATAAGTCAGGGGTTAAATAATGTGCATGGTCGTCAAAATAATAATCACAGGCGAATTTTGCGTGAATTTGACAGAGATCCCACAACTAGCATTAGAAGAGTATCCGTAGCTTTAGGTGTCTCAAATACAACTATTCACCGAACATTAAGACGGGATCACCGATATCCTTACCATCTACAACCTGTTCAAGGACTACAACCAGGGGATTCAGAACGTAGAGTTGCGTATTGTCGATGGATTGTTGCTGAAAATAATAACAATCCAGGTTTTTTAAATAATGTTTTATGGACCGATGAATCCTGCTTCACTCGCCGTGATGTGGTGAATTTTCACAACCAGCAAGTTTGGGCACATGAAAATCCACATGTAGTTCGCCCGAGACATTTCCAACAAGAATTTAGTGTGAACGTCTGGATAAGTATTTACAATAATCACCTTTTTGGGCCCTACTTTTTACCACCTCGGATGAATGCTGCGGATTTCTTGGAATTCTTAGAGAATGCACATGGGAATATGTGGGAACATATTCCCTTAAATTTACGAAGAACGGCTTGGTTCCAGCTTGATGGTCGTCCAGCTCATTATAACAGAATCGTTAGAATCTGGCAGGAGAACCATCGGTCGTGCAGACCCAGTTCCCTGGCCGCCAAGGTCTCCAGACCTAAATCCCTTAGATTTTGTTGTGTGGAGGTATTTAAAAGAAAGGGTGTATGCAACCCCTGTGACAACAAGAGATGAACTCATTAATAATTAATAGGATTAGGGATGCGTGTAATGAAATAAGACAATTTTTAGTTAATATTCCACGTGCAATTATTCGTCGGTGTGGATTATGTATTCAACAAAATGGTTCACATTTTGAACAGTTTCTTTAAATTTATTTATTATTACGATAGCGTTTTTTTTTTGTTGTTATAGGTTGTTTATTTGTTTAATTTATTTATTTCGTTCGTTTCGTTCTTGTTAAAATCTTAAACAGAAATTCTATCCAATTTTTTCCCATAAATACGTATTTATTTTGTTGTTTTACTTTTATTTTCCTTTATTTAATTCAACTGAAAAATTAGGAAAAAATCAGTGGAGTACTACTTTTTATTAAGAGACAAAAAAAAACGTGAGAATTAACATAATTTGATTCTTTTTTTTTATTGTTCTTTTCATGGCACACTATATTTTGCGGGAGCATCAGACGTTCTTTACTTGCCATTTGGAAGCTGTTCATGGATTACAGGTAATTTGTCTCAAAAACTATGCATTTTTCGAAAAAAAAAAGCAGAAGACAAAAAAGTTACTAAATCAAATGGGCAATCTAATTATTTGGTTTTTAAGAGTTAGAGGCGTCGCATGAAAAAGTTCACGGGGGATAAAGGGTGTACCACCCTAGAAAATGTACCACCCTGTAGATATTGATAAACGTTAAACTACTCTTAATATTAAAATACTTATCTTTTTTGGGTTTTTTAATGGTGTATTTTAAATTATACAATCTAAACGTTTCGATAACACTTACAGTTATCTTCGTCAATAGTAATATTTGTTAAAAATTGTTAAAGATGTTGTAAACAATTTTTAACAAATATTACTACTGACGAAGATAAAGGTAAGTATTATCGAAACGTTCAGATTATATAATTTAAAATACTCCTTTAAAAAATCCCAAAAAAGATTAAGTATTTTATTATGTGTGATAATGGTGCAAGTTTACATTTTCATACTCTTAATATTGAGTTTAAGAAGTGTAATATGTGTACTAAATTTGAATCTATTATTTTAAATAGTTTTGAAGAAATTAAAGAACTGAAAAAATTAAAACTTTGAAACCCTGTATCTCAAAACTAAGCGTTTGGCAACCTATGTTTATATGAACTTTTGTCTTAATTGTGAAAGCTCTATCAACTATTAAAGTCCTGCTGCAAAAACTGGAACACCCTACACATATATATATATATATATATATATATATATATATATATATATATATTATTATTTAAGCTTCAAGTAATATTATTCAATAAACATTATTCGGAACAACTTGTGTTTATTAACGTGAAAATATTGATATTCAACGTTTCAGGGACTTACTATGTCCCTTTGTCAAGAATGATATTTAGTATATATCAAATATCATTCTTGACATAATATTAATATATATATATATATATATATATATATATTTATATATATATATATATATATATATATATATATATATATATATATATAGTATTTGTAAATAGGTGCGAAAAATTTAGGGGGTGGTTACCGAAGTTATTTTGTGACAAAAGTTCCTACAAACGTAGGGCAAAATATGCGAATTTCCGAGATACAGAGTGTTTAAATTTTAATTTTTTATTTATTTTTCTTAATTATTTCTGAGTTTTAAACATATTGACTCGAAATTTGCAAAACGCTTTAGATAGGTTGCTGTCAAAATTACAAAACAGTTTTCTAATGCAGTAACATTAAACCAAAACAATAACACAAACAACAGTAATAAAAATAATTTTAAACAGACTTAAACAGATGTTCAAAATGACCTCCCTCACACGTGATACAAGAGTCAACTCTTCGCCTCATTGACAGTCGTATCAGCCCATAAGTGAAAATTTCGTACAGAATCTCTGGAAAAGCTTGCTTCGTCGGTAAACAAAACGCCATTTAAAAAATGAGGATTTTGAGCGGTTGCAATTGGAATCCATTGGCGAAGAACTGGACGCGGTAGGAAGTTTAGATGTAGTAGCGCTTATACACGTTGAACATGAAACAGGTACAATTGCTGCTCTTTTAGAATTGTAAATACGGTGAAGTTGCTTACATTCAATATGTTGTCAATTTTTCAAGTACTTGTTTCAGGTGACTCCGAAACTATAACGAGAACTGCTTCTTTTAGTTGCACAGTTCTTACTTCTAGATGGCGCCCACAGTCAGTAGTTCGTTTCATAAATGTGCCATTTTCCCATACACGTTGGTGAAGGCAAGCAAAAATTGTGTGATCAAGTACCCTACGGTCTGGATACAACTCAGCATACAGTCGTCGACTTTTCAGACCATTTTCATCAGTTCTACCATAGGCAAAATGCATATCTGTCATTTCCCTATTTGTAAAATTTTCCATTTTATTTTGAAGACACCAAAATTCACTTATTGACATTAATTTTGTAGCAAACGAATAGTGAAAAAATGCCTATTTGACGAGATGGTTGTATTTTATTTAAAAATATTGGCAGTAACCCACTAGATAATGTATCAATAGAAATTAAAAATACACAATTTGTAATAAAAAATGTTTTATTTTTTTACTCAAAATCGGTGCGTCCTGCGAAAAGAACTCAAAATACCAATTTAATACAGAATTGATGGCGGATTTTGTACAATTTTGTTATTAATGATGACGTATACAATTGCTGAAATGGCTGATATGCATTATGTGCATGGCCTCGCTGATGGCACTGGAGAAAAAGCTAGACGGATTTATCACCAGAGATATCTCAATCGTGCTTTACCAGATAGTCGAACCTTCTCGAATATTCATCTGCGTCTTGTTGAAACTGGTAGTATCCGAAGAGGTACATCTGAAGGTAGGCCTCTAAGTGTAAGAACAACTGAAATTGAGGAAGCAGTCCTGCACGCAGTCGAAGAACAGCCTGAAACGAGTACAAGAAAGATAGCTACAAACTTGAATATTTGCCATCAAATTGTTTGGAGAATTTTAATGGATTATTTGTTATATCCATACCATATTTTGAGAGTACAGGCATTACTCCCGAGAGATTTTCCTAAGCGAGTAACTTTTTGTCGGTGGTATCTTCATAATATTGCACATAATCCACAATTCGATTCTCATATCCTGTTCACGGACGAATGTAATTTCTTAAGAAATGCGATTCAGAATTTTCACAATAACCATGTGGGCGGATGATAATCCCAAAGCCACAACCGAAACCCATATCCAACATCAATTTTCGGTGAACGTCTGGTCAGGAATTATAGCCGATTACTTTATTGGCCCATTCTTTCTTCCGAGACGACTTGATGGACAATCTTACCTTACTTTCATTCGTGAACAATTGCCTGAGCTGCTTGAGGATGTTCCGCTTTTAATAAGACACCATATGTGGTACATGCATGATGGTGCACCAGCACATTTCAGTGGAATGGTTCGCAATCATCTAGATACTGTTTATTCTAATCATTGGATTGGCCGTGGGGACCTCAAGAATGGCCACCACGGTCCCCCAACCTTAACAGCTTAGATTTTTTCTTGTGGGGCTATCTAAAAACGCTAGTGTACACAAGTCCCGTTAACAGTGTAGAAGAATTGAAAGAGAGAATAGTTGCAGCATGTAATAATATAAAACATACTCCGGGAATATTTCAACGAGTGCGGAATTCCATGAGAAGGAGGGCAGAAGCATGCATTTTGAGTGAAGGAGGCCATTTCCAACAATTTTTGTGATTACCGTTCCATATTACTTGTTCCCAATATTATGTTTATGCTGTATGTTTCCATTTGTTGTTTTTGTTGTTGTTCAGTGAACCAATTTGTAATGTATTCTTTCAATCATTAAATTACATAATTTTCTCGTGCAATACAACGGTTTTTATTTTATTACTCCCAAACGGAACATTCTAGGAACATAATTCAAGAGAGCTTTTATTTTTCAAATTGAACGAGGAATTAAAATGTAATTTTGTTTTTCAAGAAATCAGTGGCGTATCATTTTTTTTCTTCAAAAATATCCAAGTGAGTGCCCGTACGCACGCCACCGCTGAAGCTGGAATTTAACTTCGTGTCGAAAAATATCCACTTTCATGCACTCTAGCTTCGTACTAAATTTCACTGGAAAATGTTTAGCGGTTTAGAAGATATCAATTAATTTTCGTATTTTTGGTGTATCTTTGACACCCCGTATTTCCGTAACGATACAGTTTAGGACCGTACTTTATTAATCAAACTATAATTATTTTTTCGTGTAGTTTCATCCACTTCAATATTCGCATATTATTAAGGAACACCCTGTATTAGTTATTAATATTTACAGGTAAATTGTAGGTAGTTATTCAATCTTCGGCAAAACGTTATCACGTTACATTACATTCATTAAATTTTAAAACAGAATGTTTGATTTTGTTAAACAAAAATAAATGTAATTAGAATTCCCGAGAAGTGAAAGAATAATAAGCACTAATCTAAACGCCATTATTCTAACCTTAAATCTTATTTTAAATTTGAAATAAAAAAGGAACAACTTACCAGGTAAATATAATGCATTACAGCTAAAATACAGCTTGTGGTTATAAACACTAATTACCCTTAAAGCTCATTTAACTTTTAATCTATTTTTGAGAAAATTTAAGATGTTGATTTGAAACCCGTTTCTATCAAAAAGGCAAGTTTCAAGATGTTGAATATACCTTATTTGTGTTAATAATCAGTGCATGAAAAACATTGCAAAACTTATAACCTTGATTCTTTTAACCTTTCTTTGCAAAATCATTTACAATTTCACTATTCTGACTGCAGTTACTGAGAGCGCCTTATGTGTTACAGTCTTCATTTAACAAAGTAATAATAAAGTAAGGATCGCCAATTACATTATCTGCACCTTCTTTGAGTACTCGATTGTACAAGAAATACAATTACACACTCTATTTGGGTTATTCCCAATTGAGAATTGCATTGCAAACTTTTGATATCCACAGACGCAATTGAATTGAATCCTAATTCTTACCACATTCATGACAAGTAAATAACCTAATAACAACGAACGTTCAATATTTGCTACGTGGTCATAAATTTATAATACTCTTAGCATTCAAAAAACTACGTATACAACTGGGAGTATAGGTGAAGTTTACATAATCCAAAGCGTAGAGAAAAGGCACGTTCAAGTGATTTAGCATAAAATGTTTTTCTAGAATTATTAATGCTGAACACAATTTGAAAGTTCGAGAATTAAATACGATCTATAAAATAAGTAAAAACGCAAAAAAAAGAAGCAGTATAAAGTCCTCTCATACGAAGTTTCTCATGCTCTTTAAATACAAATTTATATAATTAAAATAAGTTGAATGGTAATTATTACGGTTTTTTTTCAAGTAGAAACCTTTTGCAAATATTAAAGTAAACTTCACAAAACATGAATACCAATACTTTTACTTACGGTGTATAGATAGCCGTAGAACAAAATTAAGTCTTTATACCTTATACTGCAAGAGTGTAAGCTAAAAGTTACAGTTTCATAGTTCTTTTCAGTTTAGCGAAGGTTTTAATTATAAAGTAATCAATTTGTACTTTCGTCGTTTAAATTTACATTTATGAAACTGCATAGAAAACATGCCTTCTATATTGATAACTTGCGAAAAATTATAATATTAAAAATACATTGCTTGCACAGATCATTAATTATATATTATATACCATCACACATGTAACCCGATGGTTTCCATCTATTTACGAGTACATAATGAATACTTCGGCAATTACAGACTTTACTGTCTTGACAGAATTTATTTTAAATTCATTGCAAAGAACTCTGCAAGTAGATACAATCTACATTAATTTTGAAGAGGCGTTTGACCGTATTGACCACGATTTGAGTATGTAGTTTTTAATGGAAAAATCTTATTCAGGTTCTCACCTTTTCAGGAGTATCTCATGGTAGTAATTTGGGCCCATTTTTATCCTTAATTTTAAGCCCAACTCTGTGACATATTCAAGTTGTTTATTCTTTGCGGACGCCTTCAAAATTTATAAGGAAATAAATTTATTAGAGGATTGTGACGTGTAACAAAATGATCGCATTGTAAGTAAGCATTAACATTATACAACCTATTGTGTATACTTATTAAAACAAATTTGAACCATATATGACTGCTATAGAATGTGTGTGTGTGTGTGTGTGTGTGTTAAATCAATACAGTTTTGATTTAACTTAAATTTTAATTGGTATTTAATAATTAACTGTTTAGAAATTAATACAATTGCATTGACATTATCATTTTCTTTAAAGCCATAACAAAAAATTTGATAGTTATAAACTTGTAAATCAATATCACAATATTTTTGTTTAAGTTTTAGATAGTACGCTGGATGGGTCCAAAGACAACAACTAATAGATGAATCAATTAAAAATTCTTTAACCATGTTTTTTGAAATTTTAAATAAATTTGAAATTTCTTTTAATTTAATTATAAGAGGAGTAATTCCAGTTAATATACAAGAAGCCTCATAAGAAATTGTCCTGTAACCTTTTAGTATTTTTATGTTTAATAATCGTTGGATTCTTTCTAATTTTGAAATATTTTTTTTTCTTTATTAAGGCATCTTCCCAAATTACAATTCCATAGGAAAGTAGAGGTAAAATTGCTCCTTTGTAAATTGTTTTATGGCATTTTGTTTTAAACCCCATCAATTCTTGCGTTTCTGGATAAAATTTGTACAAATTTAAAGCATTTATTTGTTATAATTTCAACATGATTATTAAACGTGAATTTATTATCAATATATATACCCAAATATTTTAAAATTTCCACTTGTTCTAAAATTTTATTGTTAATGTAAATGTTAATTTTAATTGTTCTAAAAGATTTTTTTGAAATAAACATAACTTTCGATTTATTTTCGTTAAACGTAATTTTGTTGTTTTTGCCCATTTAAGTACTTTTGTAATTCTATGTTTGCATAATTTTCTGCATACAAATAATTATGACCGCTTGTTAAAATAACTAAGTCATCAGCAAATGCTAAAGCTACAGTATGTTCCGAATATTTTATGTTTAAACATGCATTATATTGTAAGTTCAAAACCCTGGCCCGCAACAAGAGCCTTGTGGGCATCCTCTATAATTACTCTGTTAATTTGTATATCATTAAGGAACATAGCAGTTCTGTTTGTGAAATATGCTTTTGATAGTTTGTACAAATTAGCAGGGCATTTTTTATCTTTCAATTCTTTTAATATAGCAGGCCACCATGCTGAGTCAAATGCCCCTCTAACATCTAAACTGATAACGACAATATCTTTATTAATTGATAAATTTTTAGTAATAAAATTTTAAGTGCAAGTAAAGCGTCCAAAGTACTCTTTTGAAGTAAATCCAAACTGGTTTGGATTTAAATAATTATATTTGTGAAAATGATGCATAATTCTGTTTATCATAAGCTTTTCTAAAATTTTTCCTTCTGTGTTTAATAAACTAATAGGTCGAAATTTGGAAACGTCGTTACTACTTTCTTTGCCAGGTTTAATAATAGGAATAATAAGCGCATTTTTCCACTCTTTCGGAAAATAAGAAATGTTTAAACATTTATTATATATACTAGTAATAAAATTTGGAAATAATTTGAAAACTCTAAACATAATGTCACTTGTTATTCCGTTTTTACCTGGAGATTTTTTGGGATTTATTCTTTGAATAATTTCTTCTATTTCTTTAATTTGG
The DNA here is from genome assembly GCA_036346205.1 of Vesta saturnalis. NCBI lineage: Eukaryota > Metazoa > Arthropoda > Insecta > Coleoptera > Lampyridae > Vesta > Vesta saturnalis. Next base: position 2,359,594 of record JARFJB010001932.1, read on the forward strand.
AATTCTTCATCATCGTCAGTCTCTATATTTAATTCTATTTCTTTTCTTACTTCTTTATGATAACCATTGTCGTCTTCTTTAGAATCATTCGGAGTAAAGTAGTCCATCATGTATTCAACGTATCTTCTGCAGTAGTGTAGCTTCCATCAGGCTTAATAACGGTACTTAAACTAAAGTTTTTCTTAAGTTTACCACTTGCCATTTTATAAATCACGTTCCACGGATTAATTTCAGAAGTTAAGTTACAAAACTCTTTCCATGACTTAAATTTTTCTTCTTTTATTAATTTTTGATAACTTTTCTTTTCTTCTAAATATATTAATTTTCTTTCTTGTCGTAATTTTTCGTCTTGAATTGTTCTTTGAAATCTTCTTCTAGATGCGTTAACTCTTTTCTCTTAACACCTT